>JAODUO010002015.1:0-45961 GCA_025642075.2 Ridgeia piscesae | reverse complement strand
AACGGAACAAATCTTATGCGGATACTGTCATCTGTAGTCTTCATGAGGATGTTTAAAATAGGTATACGCCCGGTATCGCTGAAAGGCGTTCTTCATTAATTTTAAAATAGAAAGAAACATTCTAAGGGGCATTTGTCTTATTCTGCTTGGCCTCGGCGTGTTGCTCTGTGACAGATAAGTGCATTGTTTTCCAATCATCACCATTTCTGAGGAAATGCCGTTCTCTTTTAACTCAGCTGACACGTCGTACACCAAACAACGAATGGACGTTTCACCTCGTTATTTTGTGTCCGTGTCAGTTGGGCCTGGACAACCAACGCGTAGGTTGAGCTATTTCGGTATTGAGAACTTGGATTGTCGGTCACAAAATGGATGGTGTTTAATAACGGCATTGTTTGGTGTAGCTCTAACATCATTGCTTTTAGAATGGCGAATGTTGAAAGCACCGGGTGCACCATTATACATGAGAGGCCTACGAAACTTCATATACCCATCTTCATCTCTGTAGTGCAATACCATGGGATGGATGCTTATATGCGCCTAGTCATAACACACAGAACCTATCTCATCCACGTACTTGCATAGTCCACCTCCCAGTTCTCTGCACAGTCCACCTGACATGTGGCTTTCGTCATAGGCTTAAGCTTACCTCTGAGATGTCTGATTTCCTCGTACTGTGTGAAGGCCCTGTCATAGTGTGCTCTGAATTCTGGTAGTTCTCTCATCAGTGTTAGGGAGAATGTGTTAATGTCCTCTATCACTCTTTGCTGAGGATGGTCTTGTACTGCACGTCTTTCTTCATGGATAGTTTATATTTGATTGGTCTTGTGCCGTCCATGTTATTCAGTTTATCCCTTACGTTTTCGTCATTCATCGAAGTTAATTCAGATAAAGACTTTGGCAGTACTTTGGAGGCGGTCGCCTTCACGAACGTTTTGGCATGTCGCTGGCACACGTGTCTCTGAGCTTGACATTGGATGGAGAATGCAGTAAATGACATCTTAATGTCGCTAAATTCAAAGCAGAACTTCTTGTAGATTGTTTGCATAGTGTCTGTCCGTGAAAAGGATTCTCTTCTCTTGATTTGACCATTCTTTCCAGGTAACTCATTGCTGTTTTCTTCCCTCCTCAGAAATTCCGCTACCAACATCTTCCGTGATTTGGCTATTGCCTTCATCGTGTCTCTCCTTGTTCTGGTAGAGGCAGCCGTACGTCATTTTTGATTTGCATAAGCTCGGTCTCGTGTATACGCTCGGTATCAGCAGGTGTACAAACCTCATAATGAATAGAGAAAAAATGCATTTCTAATTTATCGTTATCAAGTACTTTAAGTAATACCAGGTAAATGAGTGAAAAAAAGTCCACTAATGTTCAAAACTCTGACCAAAATCAGTACGTCAATGTCGTTCGCTCGGTATCGTCAAAAACTACCCGACGTCAAAATATGAGTCTATAATATTTCACTACAGGTTTTTTATTTCTTTAAACCTATAAGTGTTATCCAACTTCACATGTAGCCAACAAGCAAGAACATATACAGAAGAAATATTGTAGTGTGCTAATGTGCCCTTTTCACTGTTCATCGACGGTGCAAACAATTATTTGAGGAGTATATACAAGGTGATATCATGCGGAACGACCATGTTAACATTATATGGGTGCATTTGGAGGTTTTCATCAAGCGTCAAGGGTGTGGTGGTTTTCTCCATGTCAACTGGTAAAATCCTAGCCCCGTATCTAAATACCATCTAAAACGACTTTATACTTACACCACGGACCCGACAATAAAATCTGACTTGTCCCCACCAGGGCACAGAGCCCTATTGGTTTTCCCATTGGCGGCCATGTTAACGTTTTGTCAGCTTATAAAGAAACTCTACCTGAAACAATTCTACATAGTCACTGCAGTCATGTCACTGATATACTGATCAAATTTCGTCAAAATCACATATATCCGGCTCTTTTAAAATGCATGCATGTCCACTGCCCGTCAATACTGACAACATTTAGCATGTGTCTCTGCATCCGCAGGATCATGTACGAAAGAAATGGTTAACATTCACTACGCCAACTACACTCTGCCTAACACGCATCATTACACTGCAGATACATCATAGCACTGAATCTACTAGTATGCTTGCCCTACTGTACTCATTTCACATAAAATAATTTTTTAATAGCTCAAACGACACCACTATTAAGGTACTACATTCGTATGGGTCACACCAGGAAGTATATCTATTCTCTGACCCCACCAGCTGTGCACGTCGCAGCCAAATCCAACATGACGTCACCGGAACTAGTCGGTCACGTGGTGGATATCATCGTGGAAACGTACAACTAGCCGATGGTTGACGAGCTGGACGAACAAGGAAAAAGAGCGCTGCACATGGCGGCTCAGGCTGATCGCTACGGCGTCATTGGTCAGCTCAGTTCTCTCAATCCAACGGTGCCGGATAAGGACGGAAATAATCCACTCCACGTCGCCGCTAAGCACGGTCATTGGAAGACGCTCGAGGTTGGTCAACCGAAGGCGAAGCTGTCGTATCCCCACACCCACGGCTATTATTAGGGTGGTCGGACCACATTTGTTTAATGTTCCCTGATAGTAGTCACTATCAGAAATATGATGGTAGTTAGTTCATGTATTCAAGTGAAGTATTACGCAAACTACAAATGTGTAAAGATACGTATGTCATGACGTTTCCCAACGGCTTGCTAATAGTAACACATGTAATTTAGCATATAAACCACACACATTATAATGTTTAATTTTTTGCCTGGTCATAACCACTAATTGAAATGGTGCTTGTTTCTTGTACGTATATGAAGTATTAACGAAACTGCAGTTTTATTAAATTTCAAATTAAGCCAAACACATCTGACATTTTTTACACTTCTGCATAGTCCAACTAAATAAATAGTCACAAAACATTGTAAAACATAGGGTATTTTAACCGCCTAATTACTACAACTTTTTATAGACGCATTATAGTGACATTTGTACGTTCACATTAATTTATCTTTCTTCTTCGTTCGTAACCTTTCAGAACAATTTTGAAAGATGGGGCCTGTCGGTGTGATCAAATTGTTATCCACAGAAAATCTAAATACGACACCTGGAGGATAAATCATTAACCCCTTTTAAACGCCGCCAAAAATCACTTACCAGCGCAGGATCATGGACTGACATTATAACAACATTAGTGAAATTATAACCGAACATATTTTATTGCGTGATAATAATAACTCAAACCCCTGTCTCCCCATGTTGTCAGGAGGGGCGAAATATTCGACTGACCTCCCTATTTTTATAATTCCTGAAATATTCCTGTAAGTATATGCGTTGGTGTGTGTGTGTGTGTGTGTGTGTGTGTGTGTGTGTGTGTGTGTGTGTGTGTGTGTTGTTTTCTCGTTTTCTGCAATCGTTGAAAATAATTGTCTCTATACACAGTCACACACATACATACCTATTAACAAGGCCACCATCTCATCACAGCCGTTTATGGCACATATGTGTAGGATCGTCTGCCCAGCATCATTTTGCTGGTCAATGTCCAGCCCCTTGTCCGTGTTGTTGAAAATATCCAGCAATGTCTATCAGCAACAACACCAAAATCAACAACAACAATAATCAAAGCTACATTATTCTACAACATCATCCAACAACTACAACAAACAGCTCCACTTAATAGTCGCAGACATTCATTTAACGCTATGAACAATCGCTTTACACCCACCTAACCTAGAGTAGGGTAGGGCAGGGCAAAACGCCCATCTGAAGCATTATGGTCCATAACCACGCACTGCATAGTTGTATCTGAACGCTGACCTACAATTAATTTGCCACAGCAATGCACTATATAACACCATATTGTTATAAACATTTCTAAGCGTTGACTTCCAAGAGAGAAATTATTAAACTAAAATTAAACACTAACAGGCGTTTTTCCCCTTAGCTGCGGTAAAATGCCCTTGGCTGAGGCAAAACGCCCATTTGAAAATACTACAAAGTGTTTAGTTGTTGTAATGATTCTCACTCTATATTCGCGCAAGTACATTATGAAACCTAAGTTGCTAAATTAAATAATCTGCACCCAAATATTAGTTTTCATTATTTTAAGGGGTCTTGAAAAATCTCGGAACATGACTTCACTGTCACCTTTTAGAATGCAAGTAGGTCTAGCCAAGTTGGAATCACCGGACGGCACGGACACATTTGATTAACAACTTAGACACACACAGTATCGTCGATCGTTGTTGCATTCTTCGCATGCCAACATTTTGCATTGCAAACATTGCACCCGAGTTTCCCTTGACCTGGAGTTATTAAAGGGCTCCCCACAGACCAGACAGGGCCATTCCTCCTCATCGTCACATCACTGCTCTCCAGGGGAGAGTTGAAGGCTGGTTGACAATTTAGGCTTAGATTTTCCCTTTCCCTTTGCAGTTGTTTTGTGAAACTTTATTTCCATTTGCGGTCATTCTACAACTGCTGTTGTTATATCAAGATATATGGCAAACGGCCACTAGGCGCATATATGGCATGCAGATATTTTGTGACGGCTGTCAAGGTGTAAGGTATTATAGCCCACTCTCCGTTTCGGTTCATTAATAACACATATTTTTACGTATCCATATGCCATGATTACTAATTGCTCTAACTATTCCTTGATGTATCACACACGACATAGCATCTATGATTTTTATAAGGATTCGTCGATATATGCATCTTTCAATTTGGAGCTTCGCAACTTCAGTCAATCACACCGAACACAGCAGCCGATGTTTTAAAACGGGTGATAACCGCAATTTTAGGGTAGGCGTTTTCCGTCACGTAGGCTTTATGCCCTGCCCTACCCTACAAACCCTAAACCAGATTTAAACAAGAATACCTCTTTGAGAATTTCAAGAAACAAATGTAGGACTTTCACTCCGAGGGGTCACAGATGAACCCATAAAAGTGTGGTACAAAATGTTAATGGGGAAAACATTAATACGCACGCACACATGCACGCACACACCATACAGGCATACACAAACATGCACACACACACACACACACACACACACACACACACACACACACACACACACACACACACACACACACACACACACACACACACACACACACACACACACACACACACACACACACACACACACACACACACACACACACACACACACACACACACACACACACACACACACACACACACACACACACACACACACACACACACACACACACACACACACACACACACACACACACACACACACACACACACACACACACACACACACACACACACACACACACACACACACACACACACACACACACACACACACACACACACACACACACACACACACATGTTTAGAACCTGATACTTTGAGTCAGAGATACCAAATCTGTTGTAGCAAAGGTTGTCGTTCCTTGAAACCGAAATATGTTTAATTTATGCTCACAATATGCCCGAGCATTTGGAATTCACACAATACGACGTTTGGAAAACGTTTTATGTTAATTTTATTTTACCGATTGGCGGTTTTGTCTGCAGAATTTCCGTTTCAAGACAAATTCCGTATCAAAACGCTGTTTTCACAAGTGTGAATGGCACTAGTTTCCATTGCGGAGGTGTGTTCATGCGCAGGAATTCTTGTGCCTTTGAAAGAACGTCAAACCGGAAGTGAAGGTGCGCACGCAAGTCGTGTTCGTTTTGCCGGAAGTACTTCCACGACTGGTAGTACCCGTTCAGCCTCGTGTTGATCGTGCCTAGCCTCTCCACGAAGGGGTCGTATGCGCAAGCGCGCCTGCCATACTCGTCATAACTGACCGACATGCCCATGGCATTGTCAATGTCATCGAGCAGAGTCACGTTAAGTCGGAAGTACTTCATCAGAGCGAAATCGCGGCCATATATCGGCGTCATGTTCGTCATTCGCGCAATGCCGAGAGTCGAGGCAAAGTTAAAGAGGAGATTTCCGAGGCGCTTGTTGGCGTAGTCGACCGTCAGGTAGACGCGAGACGGACCGTACGGCGGAGGGGTTAGTCCGACTGTTCCCTGGGACGAATACGTCTCCAAGAGCAAGCATACGACGACCGTCGCCACGAGAGTCGCCACAAACATCCGCTTCCAAAACAGTAATCGCCATCTGTCGGAAGCCATTCCAGCTACGGTCGGTGGCTGAGTCCAACTCGCCTAAAACTGAAATCAAATAAATGCGTGTCAGAGGATAAGCTTCAGACGGAAATGGCACAGATGTTTGACTCCTGGCGCGCCATTACTCTCTTGTACACTTGATGTACAGACCTGTAACGTAATAAGTACACTTGACGACTTTCTTGCGATTATCACAACATTTCAACTTCAATGGTAGGTTCTCCTATGAAGCATACCGTAGAAGTCGTTATCTTAGTAGACAAAACCAATTAGAAATAGCAACACTTTATTCTCATCCAATCGCCTTTCGGGCACAAGTCGTTCGGTGGAATCAATCATACATTTTAAAACTTGCAACATCAACCACAAACCAAGGATCATCCCGGATGACGGAATGGAAGAAATATCGTATAGTTTAGGCTTGACCTATCATGTAGCTAAAATAAAACTGACAAATAGCAACGAGATTTCAGTGATAGTGGTGTGTTTCAGATGTTCTCACTGGGAGGAACTAGAACAACGGATGGTGATGGTGGAAAAAGATGCACACCTTTCCGGTTACTACTGCGACGCACCCCGAACACCAAAATCAACCATTTTAGTAGCGAGTCTCATCGGGTGTGCAACTAAACGTCTGCCCCCACCCTCCTAGGATAACCTCTCAGAAACAGCCTCTGGAGGTATCCAGAACATGGCTCCCAACACTCGATAAATGTCACCGATCTGTATAAAAACCAGTTTATCTTCAGGTGTCACGGCACCTGACAACATCTTTGAAGTGCACAACACCTCGAAATGTTACAGACTTACAGCTGATGTCGATCAGACAGTAGACGCGGGTGAACTAGTGCTAACTATTGTATTTGTGGTATCTTTATACTGATATCATTTGCGTAATGTTTTTTTAAGGCAAGGTATACATTTTTAAATGGGTTAGCAGTTTTGATGCAGTAGTCTTTTTTGATGTATTCTTAATATGGTATGCTAAGAAATCTATTATATATCGAAACAATAACTGTTATATTAGTAATATCATAACATATAATTAATAATATAATTATAAAAGATAACTAAGGCCAGAAAAATACACTTTCCAATACCACAATGATCAACGTATGTCATAATAATCAACAAAAACAGTTCATATTGCTACGACTTCTTAGAGGTTAATTAGTGTATGATATGGTAGGCAAAGTAGATCAAATATGCATAATATAAATACTTTTACTATTATGGACACACACACCCTCACGCACGCACGCACGCACGCACGCACGCACACACACACACACACACACAATCAAGTCAATATGGTTACGAAACCTCTTACGTTTTGTTCCACGGACTGTAGAGTTGAGTTGGAGTGTGAGTAGATGGCTACAGTCAGTGGTGATTGGTTGACCTACGGACTGAAGAGTTGAATTGGAGTGTGAGTGGATGGCTACAGTCAATGGTGATTGGTTGACATACGGACTGAAGAATTGAGTTGGTGTGTGAGTGGATGGCTAGTCAGTGGTGTTTGGTTGACACATAGAGTGAAGAGTTGAGTGGGAGTGTGAGTGGATGGCTACACTCAGTGGTGTTTGGTTGACATATAGAGTGTAGAGTTGAGACATATAGAGTGTAGAGTTGAGTTGGAGTGTGAGTGGATGGCTACACTCAGTGGTGTTGGTTGACATATAGAGTGAAGAGTTGGGTTGGAGTGTGAGTGGATGGCTAGTCAGTGGTGTTTGGTTGACACATAGAGTGAAGAGTTGAGTGGGAGTGTGAGTGGATGGCTACACTCAGTGGTGTTTGGTTGACATATAGAGTGTAGAGTTGAGTTGGAGTGTGAGTGGATGGCTACAGTCAGTGGTGATTGGTTGACATATAGAGTGTAGAGTTGAGTTGGAGTGTGAGTGGATGGCTACACTCAGTGGTGTTTGGTTGACATATAGAGTGAAGAGTTGAGTTGGAGTGTGAGTGGATGGCTACACTCAGTGGTGTTTGGTTGACATATAGAGTGTAGAGTTGAGTTGGAGTGTGAGTGGATGGCTACACTCAGTGGTGTTTGGTTGACATATAGAGTGAAGAGTTGAGTTGGAGTGTGAGTGGATGGCTACACTCAGTGGTGTTTGGTTGACATATAGAGTGTAGAGTTGAGACATATAGAGTGTAGAGTTGAGTTGGAGTGTGAGTGGATGGCTACACTCAGTGGTGTTGGTTGACATATAGAGTGAATGGCTACACTCAGTGGTGTTGATTGACATATAGAGTGTAGAGTTGAGTGGGAGTGTGAGTGGATGGCTACACTCAGTGGTGTTTGGTTGACATATAGAGTGTAGAGTTGAGTTGGTGTGTGAGTGGATGGCTACACTCAGTGGTGTTGGTTGACGTATAGAGTGTAGAGTTGAGTTGGAGTGTGAGTGGATGGCTACACTCAGTGGTGTTTGGTTGACATATAGAGTGTAGAGTTGAGTTGGAGTGTGAGTGGATGGCTACACTCAGTGGTGTTGGTTGACGTATAGAGTGTAGAGTTGAGTTGGAGTGTGAGTGGATGGCTACACTCAGTGGTGTTTGGTTGACATACAGAGTGTAGAGTTGAGTTGGAGTGTGAGTGGATGGCTACAGTCAGAGGTGTTTGGTTGACATAGAGAGTGAAGAGTTGAGTGGGAGTGTGAGTAGATGGCTACACTCAGTGGTGTTGGTTGACATATTTTAGTCATCTCATCCACATCCTCTCATCTTCCTTTCGTCATCGCATCCACATCCTCTCATCTTCCTTTAGTCATCTCATCCACATCCTGTCATCTTCCTTTCGTCATCTCATCCACATCCTCTCATCTTCCTTTAGTCATCTCATCCACATCCTCTCGTCTTCCTTTTGTCATCGCATCCACATCCTGTCATCTTCCTTTCGTCATCTCATCAACATCCTCTCATCTTCCTTTCGTCATCTCATCCACATCCTGTCATCTTCCTTTAGTCATCGCATCCACATCCTCTTATCTTCCTTTCGTCATCTCATCCACATCCTGTCATCTTCCTTTCGTCATCTCATCCACATCCTCTCATCTTCCTTTAGTCATCTCATCCACATCCTCTCGTCTTCCTTTAGTCATCTCATCCACATCCTCTCGTCTTCCTTTTGTCATCGCATCCACATCCTGTCATCTTCCTTTAGTCATCGCATCCACATCCTCTTATCTTCCTTTCGTCATCTCATCCACATCCTGTCATCTTCCTTTAGTCATCTCATCCACATCCTCTTATCTTCCTTTCGTCATCTCATCAACATCCTCTCATCTTCCTTTAGTCATCGCATCCACATCCTCTTATCTTCCTTTCGTCATCTCATCAACATCCTCTCATCTTCCTTTCGTCATCTCATCCACATCCTGTCATCTTCCTTTAGTCATCGCATCCACATCCTCTTATCTTCCTTTCGTCATCTCATCCACATCCTCTCATCTTCCTTTAGTCATCTCATCCACATCCTCTCATCTTCCTTTCGTCATCTCATCCACATCCTCTCATCTTCCTTTAGTCATCGCATCCACATCCTCTCATCTTCCTTTAGTCATCTCATCCACATCCTCTCATCTTCCTTTCGTCATCTCATCCACATCCTCTCATCTTCCTTTAGTCATCGCATCCACATCCTCTCATCTTCCTTTCGTCATCTCATCCACATCCTCTCATCTTCCTTTCGTCATCTCATCCACATCCTGTCATCTTCCTTTAGTCATCGCATCCACATCCTCTTATCTTCCTTTCGTCATCTCATCCACATCCTCTCGTCTTCCTTTAGTCATCTCATCCACATCCTCTCATCTTCCTTTCGTCATCTCATCCACATCCTGTCATCTTCCTTTCGTCATCTCATCCACATCCTCTCATCTTCCTTTAGTCATCCATCCACATCCTCTCATCTTCCTTTCGTCATCTCATCCACATCCTGTCATCTTCCTTTCGTCATCCATCCACATCCTCTCATCTTCCTTTCGTCATCTCATCCACATCCTCTCATCTTCCTTTGTCATCTCATCCACATCCTCTCATCTTCCTTTCGTCATCTCATCACATCCTCTCATCTTCCTTTCGTCATCTCATCCACATCCTCTCATCTTCCTTTAGTCATCCATCCACATCCTCTTATCTTCCTTTCGTCATCTCATCACATCCTCTCATCTTCCTTTGTCATCCATCCACATCCTTCATCTTCCTTTAGTCATCGCATCCACATCCTCTTATCTTCCTTTCGTCATCTCATCCACATCCTCTCATCTTCCTTTCGTCATCTCATCCACATCCTCTCATCTTCCTTTCGTCATCGCATCCACATCCTCTCATCTTCCTTTAGTCATCGCATCCACATCCTCTCATCTTCCTTTCGTCATCTCATCCACATCCTCTCATCTTCCTTTCGTCATCTCATCCACATCCTGTCATCTTCCTTTAGTCATCGCATCCACATCCTCTCATCTTCCTTTCGTCATCTCATCCACATCCTCTCATCTTCCTTTCGTCATCTCATCCACATCCTGTCACCTTCCTTTAGTCATTGCATCCACATCCTCTTATCTTCCTTTCGTCATCGCATCCACATCCTCTCGTCTTCCTTTAGTCATCTCATCCACATCATCTCATATTCCTTTCGTCATCTCATCCACATCCTGTCATCTTCCTTTAGTCATCGCATCCACATCCTCTTATCTTCCTTTCGTCATCTCATCCACATCCTCTCATCTTCCTTTCGTCATCTCATCCACATCCTGTCATCTTCCTTTAGTCATCGCATCCACATCCTCTTATCTTCCTTTCGTCATCTCATCCACATCCTGTCATCTTCCTTTAGTCATCTCATCCACATCCTCTCATCTTCCTTTCGTCATCTCATCCACATCCTCTCATCTTCCTTTAGTCATCGCATCCACATCCTCTTATCTTCCTTTCGTCATCTCATCCACATCCTCTCATCTTCCTTTCGTCATCGCATCCACATCCTCTCATCTTCCTTTAGTCATCGCATCCACATCCTCTTATCTTCCTTTCGTCATCTCATCCACATCCTCTCATCTTCCTTTCGTCATCTCATCCACATCCTCTCATCTTCCTTTAGTCATGCATCCACATCCTCTCATCTTCCTTTAGTCATCGCATCCACATCCTCTCATCTTCCTTTCGTCATCTCATCCACATCTCTCATTTCCTTTCGTCATCTCATCCACATCCTGTCATCTTCCTTTAGTCATCGCATCCACATCCTCTTATCTTCCTTTCGTCATCTCATCCACATCCTCTCATCTTCCTTTCGTCATCTCATCCACATCCTCTCATCTTCCTTTCGTCATCTCATCCACATCCTCTCATCTTCCTTTCGTCATCTCATCCACATCCTCTCATCTTCCTTTCGTCATCTCATCCACATCCTGTCATCTTCCTTTAGTCATCGCATCCACATCCTCTCATCTTCCTTTCGTCATCTCATCCACATCCTCTCATCTTCCTTTGTCATCGCATCCACATCCTCTCATCTTCCTTTCGTCATCTCATCCACATCCTCTCATCTTCCTTTCGTCATCTCATCCACATCCTCTCATCTTCCTTTCGTCATCTCATCCACATCCTCTCATCTTCCTTTAGTCATCGCATCCACATCCTCTCATCTTCCTTTAGTCATCTCATCCACATCCTCTCATCTTCCTTTCGTCATCGCATCCACATCCTCTCATCTTCCTTTAGTCATCTCATCCACATCCTCTCATCTTCCTTTAGTCATCGCATCCACATCCTCTCATCTTCCTTTCGTCATCTCATCCACATCCTCTCATCTTCCTTTAGTCATCGCATCCACATCCTCTCATCTTCCTTTAGTCATCTCATCCACATCCTCTCATCTTCCTTTCGTCATCGCATCCACATCCTCTCATCTTCCTTTAGTCATCGCATCCACATCCTCTCATCTTCCTTTAGTCATCGCATCCACATCCTCTTATCTTCCTTTCGTCATCTCATCCACATCCTCTCATCTTCCTTTAGTCATCGCATCCACATCCTCTCATCTTCCTTTAGTCATCTCATCCACATCCTCTCATCTTCCTTTCGTCATCGCATCCACATCCTCTCATCTTCCTTTCGTCATCTCATCCACATCCTCTCATCTTCCTTTCGTCATCGCATCCACATCCTCTCATCTTCCTTTAGTCATCTCATCCACATCCTCTCATCTTCCTTTCGTCATCTCATCCACATCCTCTCATCTTCCTTTAGTCATCGCATCCACATCCTCTCATCTTCCTTTCGTCATCTCATCCACATCCTGTCATCTTCCTTTCGTCATCGCATCCACATCCTCTCATCTTCCTTTCGTCATCGCATCCACATCCTGTCATCTTCATTTCGTCATCTCATCCACATCCTCTCATCTTCCTTTCGTCATCTCATCAACATCCTCTCATCTTCCTTTCGTCATCTCATCCACATCCTGTCATCTTCCTTTAGTCATCTCATCCACATCCTCTCATCTTCCTTTCGTCATCTCATCAACATCCTCTCATCTTCCTTTCGTCATCTCATCCACATCCTGTCATCTTCCTTTCGTCATCTCATCAACATCCTCTCATCTTCCTTTCGTCATCTCATCCACATCCTGTCATCTTCCTTTAGTCATCTCATCCACATCCTCTCATCTTCCTTTCGTCATCTCATCAACATCCTCTCATCTTCCTTTCGTCATCTCATCCACATCCTGTCATCTTCCTTTAGTCATCTCATCCACATCCTCTCATCTTCCTTTCGTCATCGCATCCACATCCTCTCATCTTCCTTTAGTCATCCATCCACATCCTGTCATCTTCCTTTAGTCATCGCATCCACATCCTCTTATCTTCCTTTCGTCATCTCATCCACATCCTCTCATCTTCCTTTAGTCATCTCATCCACATCCTCTCATCTTCCTTTAGTCATCTCATCCACATCCTCTCATCTTCCTTTCGTCATCGCATCCACATCCTCTCATCTTCCTTTCGTCATCTCATCCACATCCTCTCATCTTCCTTTCGTCATCGCATCCACATCCTGTCATCTTCCTTTAGTCATCTCATCCACATCCTCTCATCTTCCTTTCGTCATCGCATCCACATCCTCTCATCTTCCTTTAGTCATCTCATCCACATCCTCTCATCTTCCTTTCGTCATCTCATCCACATCCTCTCATCTTCCTTTCGTCATCGCATCCACATCCTCTCATCTTCCTTTCGTCATCTCATCCACATCCTCTCATCTTCCTTTCGTCATCGCATCCACATCCTCTCATCTTCCTTTCGTCATCGCATCCACATCCTCTCATCTTCCTTTCGTCATCTCATCCACATCCTCTCATCTTCCTTTCGTCATCTCATCCACATCCTCTCATCTTCCTTTCGTCATCTCATCCACATCCTGTCATCTTCCTTTAGTCATCTCATCCACATCCTCTCATCTTCCTTTCGTCATCTCATCAACATCCTCTCATCTTCCTTTCGTCATCTCATCCACATCCTGTCATCTTCCTTTCGTCATCTCATCAACATCCTCTCATCTTCCTTTCGTCATCTCATCCACATCCTGTCATCTTCCTTTCGTCATCTCATCCACATCCTCTCATCTTCCTTTCGTCATCTCATCAACATCCTCTCATCTTCCTTTCGTCATCTCATCCACATCCTCTCATCTTCCTTTCGTCATCTCACCCACATCCTCTCATCTTCCTTTCGTCATCTCATCCACATCCTGTCATCTTCCTTTCGTCATCTCATCCACATCCTGTCATCTTCCTTTAGTCATCTCATCCACATCCTGTCATCTTCCTTTAGTCATCTCATCCACATCCTGTCATCTTCCTTTCGTCATCTCATCCACATCCTGTCATCTTCCTTTAGTCATCCCATCCACATCCTCTCATCTTCTTTTAGTCATCCCATCCACATCCTGTCATCTTCCTTTAGTCATCTCATCCACATCCTCTCATCTTCCTTTAGTCATCTCATCCACATCCTGTCAACTTCCTTTCGTCATCTCATCCACATCCTCTCATCTTACTTTCGTCATCTCATCCACATCCTGTCATCTTCCTTTCGTCATCTCATCCACATCCTGTCATCTTCCTATCGTCATTGCATCCACATCCTCTCATCTTCCTTTCGTCATCTCATCCACATCCTCTCATCTTCCTTTCGTCATCTCATCCACATCCTCTCATCTTTCTTTCGTCATCTCATCCACATCCTGTCATCTTCCTTTCGTCATTGCATCCACATCCTCTCATCTTCCTTTCGTCATCTCATCCACATCCTGTCATCTTCCTTTCGTCATCTCATCCACATCCTCTCATCTTCCTTTCGTCATCTCATCCACATCCTGTCATCTTCCTTTAGTCATCTCATCCACATCCTGTCATATTCCTTTCCTTCATCCACATCCTCTCTTTTTCGTCATCTCATCCACATCCTCTCATCTTCCTTTCGTCATCTCATCCACATCCTGTCCTCATCCTTTCGTCATCGCATCCACATCCTGTCATATTCCTCTCGTCATCTCATCCATATCCTCTTATCTTCCTTTCGTCATCTCATCCATATCCTCTCATCTTCCTTTCGTCATCTCATCCACATCCTCTCATCTTCCTTTCGGCATTGCATCCACATCCTCTCATCTTCCTTTCGTCATCGCATCCACATCCTCTCATCTTCCTTTCGTCATCTCATCCACATCCTCTCATCTTCCTTTCGGCATTGCATCCACATCCTCTCATCTTCCTCTCGTCATCGCATCCACATCCTCTCATCTTCCTTTCGTCATCTCATCCACATCCTGTCATCTTCCTCTCGTCATCGCATCCACATCCTCTCATCTTCCTTTCGGCATTGCATCCACATCCTGTCATCTTCCTCTCGTCATCGCATCCACCTCCTCTCATCTTCCTTTCGGCATTGCATCCACATCATTTTATCGTCTCTTTATTTGTTTCTCCTACTTCCCTCGTATCCTTCTGATACACTACTCCCATCCTCCGCATTCTATCCTCATCCTCTCGTCATATCCTCGTTTTCATCCGATAATCTTCCTATCCTCACCTTATCTTAACTATCCTTCAATTTGCCTCCTATGCTGCTCATGTCTCTCCTATCCTTCTACAATCCTCCTTCTACTATCCTATCCAATCTTAACTATCCTCCTGATACCCCCTTCCCGTCCTTCTATTATCCTCCAACTACACCCCCCACTGCCGTCGTCACACCCGTGGAGCTCTGTAGTGGTCTTTCAAGGTTCAGCTGTTTTTGTTTCGGCCAATTGAGACCCATGCATTGTTTGCCAGAGTCTGTGTCGTGGTTTTCGATGCACAACCATATAGGTTATGAAGTTCAGTTCAACGGTAAATTACAACGTCTACGTGGACGGTCTGCATATGGCAGCACTCCATACTGGCAACTGCGTAATCTTTGAAAGCTAACAATGATGTCAGGTTTTACACACAGCAAGTTAATCAACCGGGGGTCAACGTGGTGAAACATATTGCGCTCTGGTCCTTCCATGTGTACAGTGTACACATTATGTTTTATAAGTTAATGTGTATGAGCCTGGCTGTAACGAACTACCAGCTGAGCTCTAGTTAACAGCCAGCTATATGTCACAGTTGCTCATTTTAATGTCGTCTGCCAGTATCGGCCGATTCCTTTGTTGTGTTGTGTTATGTTCGCCGTTTTGTTGCTAGTTATTCATCTTCGAGACGCGCCGTTGGACATGCTTGGTTGCAGCAGCTATTTAGAACACACATGTTTTATTAGATAAAGTGTATGGTACAATAGTTTAAAGAAACGAAACCTATCTACATTGTACGCAACACAATCTGACTTCATGCTCTAGATAGGACGGACAATATGCATTGAACGCCGGCGCCAGGCCGTCTTCAAAACACCCGGTCCTTTGTTCGAATATGGCTTCGTCATGTTTCGTTGAACTGTAAATATGCCTACTTGGAAAACTGTCAACCTATGAATGTATGAGTCATCCGTGTGTTTCAAGACGTGTCATGTAGTATTACAACGTTCCATGTCACAGCAATAACATAAAACAAAACTAGTCGAATACACATGACGACGTTGGTAGTTTGGCGAGAGTTATCATGCAGAAATGCAATCACGTTTTCGCAAAATAACTTCTTTCTTATCAAAACAAACACTGACCGTCAATTACTTGTTATTAATAGCCTACATTCACGAACGTAAATCACACTGACCGTTACTAACCTACACCATTTGCCAAACTACCGCCCCTGGAATGTATTTCACCACTCAATTCGTCCACAGTTTCTCTACTTACTACTATTGTATTTTTAACAATACACGAGAGGACATGGTTCCAAGGACATTAATGAACAAACCAACAGGCAACTGAACCTCGGCACCTGGGATGAGATAACTATACCTACAGGCAAGTGGACCTCGGCACCAGGGGATAAGATATCTATGCCAATAGGCAAGTGAACCTCGGCACCAGGGGATGAGATATCTATACCTACAGGCAAGTGAACCTCGGCATCAGGGATGACATATCTATGCCAATAGGCAAGTGAACCTCGGCACCAGGGGATGAGATATCTATACCTACAGGCAAGTGAACCTCGGCATCAGGGATGAGATATCTATGCCAATAGGCAAGTGAACCTCGGCACCAGGGATGACATAACTATACCAACAGGCAAGTGAACCTCGGCACCAGGGATGACATAACTATACCAACAGGCAAGTGAACCTCGGCACCAGGGATGACATAACTATACCAATAGGCAAGTGAACCTCGGCACCAGGATGACATAACTATACCAACAGGCAAGTGAACCTCGGCACCAGGGATGACATAACTATACCAACAGGCAAGTGAACCTCGGCACCAGGGATGACATAACTATACCAATAGGCAAGTGAACCTCGGCACCAGGATGACATAACTATACCAACAGGCAAGTGAACCTCGGCACCAGGATGACATAACTATACCAACAGGCAAGTGAACCTCGGCACCAGGGATGACATAACTATACCAACAGGCAAGTAAACCTCGGCACCAGGATGACATAACTATACCAACAGGCAAGTGAACCTCGGCACCAGGATGACATAACTATACCAACAGGCAAGTGGACCTCGGCACCAGGGATGACATAACTATACCAACAGGCAAGTGAACCTCGGCACCAGGGATGACATAACTATACCAACAGGCAAGTGAACCTCGGCACCAGGGATGACATAACTATACCAATAGGCAAGTGGACTCGGCACCAGGATGACATAACTATACCAACAGGCAAGTGAACCTCGGCACCAGGGATGACATAACTATACCAATAGGCAAGTGAACCTCGGCACCAGGGATGACATAACTATACCAACTGGCAAGTGAACCTCGGCACCAGGGATTAGATAACTATACCAACAGGCAAGTGAACCTCGGCACCAGGATGACATAACTATACCAACAGGCAAGTGAACCTCGGCACCATGGATGACATAACTATACCAACAGGCAAGTGAACCTCGGCACCAGGGATGAGACACATATACCAACAGGCAAGTGAACCTCGGCACCAGGGATGAGACACATATACCAACAGGCAAGTGAACCTCGGCACCAGGGATGAGACACATATACCAACAGGCAAGTGAACCTCGGCACCAGGGGATGAGATATCTATACCTACAGGCAAGTGAACCTCGGCACCAGGGATGACATAACTATACCAACAGGCAAGTGAACCTCGGCACCAGGGATGACATAACTATACCAACAGGCAAGTGAACCTCGGCACCAGGGATGACATAACTATACCAATAGGCAAGTGGACCTCGGCACCAGGGATGAGATAACTATGCCAATAGGCAAATGGACCTCGGTACCAGGGATTAGATAACTATACCAATATGCAAGTGAACCTCGGCACCAGGGATGACATAACTATACCAATAGGCAAGTGGGCCTCGGTACCAGGGATTAGATAACTATACCAATAGGCAAGTGGACCTCGGTACTAGGGATTAGATAACTATACCAATAGGCAAGTGGACCTCGGCACCATGGATGATATAACTATACCAATAGGCAAGTGGACCTCGGCACCAGGGATGAGATAACTATGCCAATAGGCAAATGGACCTCGGTACCAGGGATTAGATATCTATGTTCCAATATGCAAGTGAACCTCGGCACCAGGGATTAGATAACTATACCAATAGGCAAGTGGGCCTCGGTACCAGGGATTAGATAACTATACCAATAGGCAAGTGGACCTCGGTACTAGGGATTAGATAACTATACCAATAGGCAAGTGGACCTCGGCACCATGGATGATATAACTATACCAATAGGCAAGTGGACCTAGGCACCAGGGATGAGATAACTATACCAATAGGCAAGTGGACCTAGGCACCAGGGATGAGATAACTATACCAACAGAGAAGTGGGCCTCGGCACCTGGAATGAGATAACTATACCAACAGACAAGTGGACCTCGGCACCTGGAATGAGATAACTATACCAACAGACAAGTGGACCTCGGCACCTGGAATGAGATAACTATACCAACAGACAAGTGGGCCTTGGCACCAGGGATGAGATAACTGTCAACATCGGCACACATATATCCATTTTATCAGGAGGAACTGGCATTATTATAATTTTTAACACTGGGCTGCTCAAACTTGGCAGAATGTTTGCTATCATCCAGCATGAAAGCAGTAAAGACATCGTGTAGAGCGTCATCCCGTCATTGGTCTCTCGCGTCAGCAGAAGCAGCCAGGCTGGTGACATGTCTGGTACGGAACTAAACCAGTTCAGAGGGTTGCTATGTATATTGTCTCACACGTCACTCAGGGCCATTGTGGGTACATTGGTAATTCATGAAGGGTACCCTTTCTGTCCCTCCATTCTCCTAATTAATAATGTTAATATTCTCACTGCACAGAAACTAATAAAGATTATACAGAACATGAAAGTGAAACCGGGTCCTTTCATGACCTTTATTCTCGTCATGAAAGGTGCGTTCGTTGGTGCTGCAGTGATCGATATCTCTGCTGACGAGTTAATCGACAACTACCAATAATTTAAGTCATCGACTGATTCCATAAATTCCGATATGTACCCCTTGGAATTTCGCTTTGGAATATAAAATCTTGTATTTGCATTTGAATAATTTAAAACATGTTGGCATTTGCATTTGTATTTTGTTCAAGCAATTTGCATTGATATTTGAATAATTTAAAAGCAGTTGCCTTTGCATTTGAATCATTTCGAACGCTGCTTGTATTTGAGTAATTTCAAACACCTTTGCACTTTGCACGAACTGACACATTTATGCAGACCACCTCGATTTCTCAGTAAACACTTAGATACGCTGAAAGTATTGTCCGAAGACTAATCGTAAACACACATATCCACCACTGTCTATAACCTGATATTTATTCATTTGGATCTTTTGAAGCATTTACGTTGAAATTCGACCACTCACATTAGAATCCAAGCCGGTGCAGGCATGTGAGTATGCCAATCTGACGTTATGATAGGACTGGTCAAAGCGCTTAATTATTTACGAACTAGCACATTTATGCAGATCACCTCGACTTCACAGGAAGCACTCATATACGCTGAAATTACTGCCCTAAGACTAATCGTAAACACACATATCCACCACTGTCTATAGCCTGACATTCATTCATACAGCTGGTGCGACTTTGAGCAAACTACCCCAAGGATCAACACTGCAGCCAGGTCACCGACCGACCGACCGACCGACCGACCGACCGACCGACCGACCGACCGACCGACCGACCGACCGACCGACCGACCGACCGACCGACCGACCGACCGACCGACCGACCGACCGACCGACCGACCGACCGACCGACCGACCGACCGACCGACCGACCGACCGACCGACCGACCGACCGACCGACCGACCGACCGACCGACCGACCGACCGACCGACCGACCGACCGACCGACCGACCGACCGACCGACCGACCGACCGACCGACCGACCGACCGACCGACCGACCGACCGACCGACCGACCGACCGACCGACCGACCGACCGACCGACCGACCGACCGACCGACCGACCGACCGACCGACCGACCGACCGACCGACCGACCGACCGACCGACCGACCGACCGACCGACCGACCGACCGACCGACCGACCGACCGACCGACCGACCGACCGACCGACCGACCGACACAGACAGACAGACAGACAGACAGACAGACAGACAGACAGACAGACAGACAGACAGACAGACAGACAGACAGACAGACAGACAGACAGACAGACAGACAGACAGACAGACAGACAGACAGACAGACAGACAGACAGACAGTAGTGCAGATCAGTGTGCAGTGTGCAGTGTGCAGTGTGAAGTGTGAAGTGTGAAGTGTGAAGTGTGAAGTGTGCAGTGTGCAGTGTGCAGTGTAGTAATCGTAGTGTGTAGTGTTTAGTGATTAGTGTGTTGTGAGTGTCAGTGTGCAGTGTGAGTGTGATAGTGTGATAGTGTGAGTGTGAGTGTGTGAGTGTGCAGTGTGCAGTGTTAGTGTGAGTGTGCAGTGTGTTAGTGTGAGTGTGTAGTGTGTAGTGTGTAGTGTGTAGTGTGTAGTGTGAGTGTGAGTGTGTGTGTGAGTGTGCAGTGTGCAGTGTGCAGTGTGCAGTGTGCAGTGTGCAGTGTGCAGTGTGCAGTGTGCAGTGTGCAGTGTGCAGTGTGCAGTGTGCAGTGTGCAGTGTGCAGTGTGCAGTGTGCAGTGTGCAGTGTGCAGTGTGCAGTGTGCAGTGTGCAGTGTGCAGTGTGTAGTGTGCAGTGTATAATGTGCAGTGTGCCGTGTGCCGTGTGCCGTGTGCCGTGTGCCGTGTGCCGTGTGCCGTGTGCCGTGTGCCGTGTGCCGTGTGCCGTGTGCAGTGTGCAGTGTGCAGTGTGCAGTGTGCAGTGTGCAGTGTGCAGTGTGCACTGTGCAGTGTGTAGTGTGTAGTGTGCAGTGTGTAATCTGTAGTGTGTAGTGTTTAATGTGCAGTGTGTAGTGTGTAGTGTGTAGTGTGCAGTGTGCAGTGTGCAGTGTGCAGTGTGCAGTGTGCAGTGTGCAGTGTGCAGTGTGCAGTGTGCAGTGTGCAGTGTGCAGTGTGCAGTGTGCAGTGTGCAGTGTGTACACCCGTCTTCCTAAAATGGCGATGACAAACTGTTCACTTGAGCAAGACGTAGACTACTAATAGGCGATTGCAGAATAATTGCTTGTATGTATTTCTACATGGTCTACTGTGATCAACTAGTGGTGTTGCGACGATACGTTTAATTAATGACCATCACTTTAGAGATAGTTTATATATTACGTCGGGTATTATGAGCACAATTTTGTTTATAGAAAAGTGCATTATTTAAAAATCCTTTAAAAAATTTAACATTACCCAAAGCGATGGATAATATGAGGGTGTGTATAATTAACGTACATATGTTCTGTTATCAATTCATACTACGTCAAAGTAAATCCTATTGCGTAATAATAAGTAATGCCTAAAAATTAAAACAGCTAACAACAATAAAACTACGCGACTAAGTAATGTGTTGCATAAAAAGAGCTTATGTTAGTCTTCCGCATTAACTGACATAAAAGTTTATATTAGCCTAACATGTATGTTTTATGTAATATGACGATTTATTAAACCGTCTTAGACAAATGGTGTTGTTTTTATCATCACTCAGTGATGAGAAACAAATCATTGTTTCGGTTAAATCTCACCTAAACTCTCACTTTTTCTTCAAGCTGATATTGTACGAAAATTACGCAAACATTCAATACATCTCAGCTTGCAAAATAGTAACTAGATCGAGATACTCCGATTGCGTGTATGAGCTGTCAACGAAGTTATCCAAGAATAACACAGATATCACCATCTTGCTAGACCGGTCTATGTTGGTACGAACAATGTTGTCACTTTATCAAAACAGCTGTAAAATTCTTTGTATTTTGGATATTGTCCCTGACAACACGTACACTAAAGACTGCAGAGGGGCAGTAATACGTTGCGCGCAGAAACTCTTGTCGTGTCGTTGCCATGACAACTGTAAAGAAATTAACGAAAAAAGCCCTAGTGTAGAATCAACTTCCCGAAAACGTCAAGCAGAGGCAGATTAAGCAAAATAATCAATACCAATCCATGGTGGACAAACGAGATATAGTGCGGGTTTAATATGTGAAGAACATTCAATTATATTGCTTATGAAAATCCCTTATGTAGGCCATCCATGAATTTTGGTAATCAATCACATAATGGCTACCAGCTAAGAAATAGCGATCGCCACGTTAAAGCGTCTTTACTACAGTGCTGCCTCTGACGTCTTGCGGCACTTCCCGCAGTTCTGGTGTCACAATCCACAACACTATTGATTGGTATGACAATGATATATTTATATATGAAATAAATCATGTTTCTTTTATGTTATTAGTCAGCCTGTAATTGTTTGCACGTCCTGCGAGTGTGACCAATTTGCCAATCGCGTCTTGTCGTTGAAGTGGCGAAACAATGGAACTCCATTTTCGTGTTGTAAAATGTAGTGCAGTTTGGCTAAGCCGTGTAAAAAGATGGATCGAAAGTAGTGAGATCACTGTGAGTGAGGCGGGAGAAAGTACTGTATAGTGATGAAACTGTGAGTGTGGACGGAGAAAGTACGGATAGTGATGGAACTGTGAGTGTGGACGGATAAAGTACTGTATAGTGATGGAACTGTGAGTGTGGACGGATAAAGTACTGTATAGTGATGGAACTGTGAGTGTGGACGGAGAAAGTACTGTATAGTGATGAAACTGTGAGTGTGGACGGATAAAGTACTGTATAGTGATGGAACTGTGAGTGTGGACGGATAAAGTACTGTATAGTGATGGAACTGTGAGTGTGGACGGAGAAAGTACTGTATAGTGATGGAACTGTGAGTGTGGACGGATAAAGTACTGTATAGTGATGGAACTGTGAGTGTGGACGGAGAAAGTACTGTATAGTGATGGAACTGTGAGTGTGGACGGAGAAAGTACTGTATAGTGATGAAACTGTGAGTGTGGACGGATAAAGTACTGTATAGTGATGGAACTGTGAGTGTGGACGGAGAAAGTACTGTATAGTGATGGAACTGTGAGTGTGGACGGATAAAGTACTGTATAGTGATGGAACTGTGAGTGTGGACGGAGAAAGTACTGTATAGTGATGGAAGGAACTGTGAGTGTGGACGGATAAAGTACTGTATAGTGATGGCACTGTGAGTGTGGACGGATAAAGTACTGTATAGTGATGGAACTGTGAGTGTGGACGGAGAAAGTACTGTATAGTGATGGAAGGAACTGTGAGTGTGGACGGAGAAAGTACTGTATAGTGATGGAACTGTGAGTGTGGACGGAGAAAGTACTGTATAGTGATGGAAGGAACTGTGAGTGTGGACGGATAAAGTACTGTATAGTGATGGCACTGTGAGTGTGGACGGATAAAGTACTGTATAGTGATGGAACTGTGAGTGTGGACGGATAAAGTACTGTATAGTGATGGAACTGTGAGTGTGGACGGATAAAGTACTGTATAGTGATGGAACTGTGAGTGTGGACGGATAAAGTACTGTATAGTGATGGAACTGTGAGTGTGGACGGATAAAGTACTGTATAGTGATGGCACTGTGAGTGTGGACGGATAAAGTACTGTATAGTGATGGAACTGTGAGTGTGGACGGAGAAAGTACTGTATAGTGATGGAAGGAACTGTGAGTGTGGACGGATAAAGTACTGTATAGTGATGGAACTGTGAGTGTGGACGGAGAAAGTACTGTATAGTGATGGAAGGAACTGTGAGTGTGGACGGATAAAGTACTGTATAGTGATGGCACTGTGAGTGTGGACGGATAAAGTACTGTATAGTGATGGAAGGAACTGTGAGTGTGGACGGATAAAGTACTGTATAGTGATGGAACTGTGAGTGTGGACGGAGAAAGTACTGTATAGTGATGGAACTGTGAGTGTGGACGGAGAAAGTACTGTATAGTGATGAAACTGTGAGTGTGGACGGATAAAGTACTGTATAGTGATGGAACTGTGAGTGTGGACGGAGAAAGTACTGTATAGTGATGGAACTGTGAGTGTGGACGGATAAAGTACTGTATAGTGATGGAACTGTGAGTGTGGACGGAGAAAGTACTGTATAGTGATGGAAGGAACTGTGAGTGTGGACGGATAAAGTACTGTATAGTGATGGCACTGTGAGTGTGGACGGATAAAGTACTGTATAGTGATGGAACTGTGAGTGTGGACGGAGAAAGTACTGTATAGTGATGGAAGGAACTGTGAGTGTGGACGGAGAAAGTACTGTATAGTGATGGAAGGAACTGTGAGTGTGGACGGAGAAAGTACTGTATAGTGATGGAAGGAACTGTGAGTGTGGACGGATAAAGTACTGTATAGTGATGGCACTGTGAGTGTGGACGGATAAAGTACTGTATAGTGATGGAACTGTGAGTGTGGACGGATAAAGTACTGTATAGTGATGGCACTGTGAGTGTGGACGGATAAAGTACTGTATAGTGATGGAACTGTGAGTGTGGACGGATAAAGTACTGTATAGTGATGGAACTGTGAGTGTGGACGGATAAAGTACTGTATAGTGATGGCACTGTGAGTGTGGACGGATAAAGTACTGTATAGTGATGGAACTGTGAGTGTGGACGGAGAAAGTACTGTATAGTGATGGAAGGAACTGTGAGTGTGGACGGATAAAGTACTGTATAGTGATGGAACTGTGAGTGTGGACGGAGAAAGTACTGTATAGTGATGGAAGGAACTGTGAGTGTGGACGGATAAAGTACTGTATAGTGATGGCACTGTGAGTGTGGACGGATAAAGTACTGTATAGTGATGGAACTGTGAGTGTGGACGGATAAAGTACTGTATAGTGATGGAACTGTGAGTGTGGACGGATAAAGTACTGTATAGTGATGGCACTGTGAGTGTGGACGGATAAAGTACTGTATAGTGATGGAACTGTGAGTGTGGACGGAGAAAGTACTGTATAGTGATGGAAGGAACTGTGGGTGAGGACGGATAAAGTACTGTATAGTGATGGAACTGTGAGTGAGGACAGAGAAAGTACTGTATAGTGATGGCACTGTGAGCGAGGACGGAGAAAGTACTGTATAGTGATGGCACTGTGGGTGAGAACGGAGAAAGTACTGTATAGTTATGGCACTGTGGGTGAGGACGGAGAAAGTACTGTATAGTGATGGAAGGAACTGTGAGTGTGGACGGAGAAAGTACTGTATAGTGATGGAACTGTGAGTGTGGACGGAGAAAGTACTATATAGTGATGGAAGGACCTGTGAGTGAGGACGGAGAAAGTACTGTATAGTGATGGAAGGAACTGTGAGTGTGGACGGAGAAAGTACTGTATAGTGATGGAACTGTGAGTGAGGACGGATAAAGTACTGTATAGTGATGGAACTGTGAGTGTGGACGGAGAAAGTACTGTATAGTGATGGAACTGTGAGTGTGGACGGATAAAGTACTGTATAGTGATGGAACTGTGAGTGTGGACGGAGAAAGTACTGTATAGTGATGGAACTGTGAGTGAGGACAGAGAAAGTACTGTATAGTGATGGAACTGTGAGTGAGGACGGATAAAGTACTGTATAGTGATGGAACTGTGAGTGTGGACGGAGAAAGTACTGTATAGTGATGGAACTGTGAGTGTGGACGGATAAAGTACTGTATAGTGATGGAACTGTGAGTGTGGACGGAGAAAGTACTGTATAGTGATGGAAGGAACTGTGAGTGTGGACGGAGAAAGTACTGTATAGTGATGGAACTGTGAGTGAGGACAGAGAAAGTACTGTATAGTGATGGCACTGTGAGTGTGGACGGATAAAGTACTGTATAGTGATGGCACTGTGAGTGAGGACGGAGAAAGTACTGTATGGTGATGGAACTGTGAGTGAGGACAGAGAAAGTACTGTATAGTGATGGCACTGTGAGTGAGGACGGAGAAAGTACTGTATAGTGATGGAAGGAACTGTGAGTGTGGACGGAGAAAGTACTGTATAGTGATGGCACTGTAAGTGTGGACGGATAAAGTACTGTATAGTGATGGCACTGTGAGTGAGGACGGAGAAAGTACTGTATGGTGATGGAACTGTGAGTGAGGACAGAGAAAGTACTGTATAGTGATGGCACTGTGAGTGAGGACGGAGAAAGTACTGTATGGTGATGGAACTGTGAGTGAGGACAGAGAAAGTACTGTATAGTGATGGCACTGTGAGTGAGGACAGAGAAAGTACTGTATAGTGATGGAACTGTGAGTGAGGACAGAGAAAGTACTGTATAGTGATGGCACTGTGAGTGTGGACGGAGAAAGTACTGTATAGTGATGGCACTGTGAGTGATGATGGAGAAAGTACTGTACAGTGATGGCACTGTGAGTGTGGACGGAGAAAGTACTGTATAGTGATGGCACTGTGAGTGAGGACGGAGAAAGTACTGTATAGTTATGGCACTGTGAGTGAGGACGGAGAAAGTACTGTATAGTGATCGAACTGTGAGTGAGGACAGAGAAAGTACTGTATAGTGATGGCACTGTGAGTGAGGACGGAGAAAGTACTGTATAGTGATGGAACTGTGAGTGAGGATGGAGAAAGTACTGTATAGTGATGGAAGGAACTGAGTGTGGACGGATAAAGTACTGTATAGTGATGGAACTGTGAGTGAGGACAGAGAAAGTACGGATAGTGATGGAACTGTGAGGACAGAGAAAGTACTGTATAGTGATGGAACTGTGAGTGAGGACAGAGAAAGTACGGATAGTGATGGAACTGTGAGGACAGAGAAAATACTGTATAGTGATGGAACTGTGAGTGAGGACAGAGAAAGTACGGATAGTGATGGAACTGTGAGGACAGAGAAAGTACTGTATAGTGATGGAACTGTGAGTGAGGACAGAGAAAGTACTGTATAGTGATGGAACTGTGAGTGAGGACAGAGAAAGTACGGATAGTGATGGAACTGTGAGGACAGAGAAAGTACTGTATAGTGATGGAACTGTGAGTGAGGACGGAGAAAGTACTGTATAGTGATGGCACTGTGAGTGTGGACGGAGAAAGTACTGAATAGTGATGGAAGGAACTGTGAGTGTTGACGGAGAAAGTACTGTATAGTGATGGAACTGTGAGTGAGGACGGAGAAAGTACTGTATAGTGATGGCACTGTGAGTGGTGATGGAGAAAGTACTGTATGGTGATGGAACTGTGAGTGGTGACGGAGAAAGTACTGTATAGTGATGGCACTGTGGGTGAGGACGGAGAAAGTACTGTATAGTGATGGAACTGTGAGTGTGGACGGAGAAAGTACTGTATAGTGATGGAACTGTGAGTGTGGACGGAGAAAGTACTGTATAGTGATGGAACTGTGAGTGGTGATGGAGAAAGTACTGTATGGTGATGGAACTGTGAGTGAGGACAGAGAAAGTACTGTATAGTGATGGCACTGTGAGTGAGGACGGATAAAGTACTGTATGGTGATGGAATTGTGAGTGAGGACGGATAAAGTACTGTATAGTGATGGCACTGTGGGTGAGGATGGATAAAGTACTGTATAGTGATGGAACTGTGAGTGGTGATGGAGAAAGTACTGTATGGTGATGGAACTGTGAGTGGTGACGGAGAAAGTACTATATAGTGATGGCACTGTGGGTGAGGACGGAGAAAGTACTGTATAGTGATGGAACTGTGTGGACGGAGAAAGTACTGTATAGTGATGGCACTGTGGGTGAGGACGGAGAAAGTACTGTATAGTGATGGAACTGTGAGTGTGGACGGAGAAAGTACTGTATAGTGATGGCACTGTGGGTGAGGACGGAGAAAGTACTGTATAGTGATGGAACTGTGAGTGTGGACGGAGAAAGTACTGTATAGTGATGGCACTGTGGGTGAGGACGGAGAAAGTACTGTATAGTGATGGAACTGTGAGTGTGGACGGAGAAAGTACTGTATAGTGATGGCACTGTGAGTGAGGATGGAGAAAGTACTGTATAGTGATGGAACTGTGGGTGAGGACGGAGAAAGTACTGTATAGTGATGGCACTGTGGGTGAGGACGGAGAAAGTACTGTATAGTGATGGAACTGTGAGTGTGGACGGAGAAAGTACTGTATAGTGATGGCACTGTGAGTGAGGATGGAGAAAGTACTGTATAGTGATGGAACTGTGGGTGAGGACGGAGAAAGTACTGTATAGTGATGGAACTGTGAGTGTGGACGGA
Organism: Ridgeia piscesae; assembly: GCA_025642075.2. Taxonomy (NCBI): domain Eukaryota; kingdom Metazoa; phylum Annelida; class Polychaeta; order Sabellida; family Siboglinidae; genus Ridgeia; species Ridgeia piscesae. The sequence continues at coordinate 17,457 of JAODUO010002015.1, read as the reverse complement.
GAAAGTACTGTATAGTGATGGCACTGTGAGTGAGGATGGAGAAAGTACTGTATAGTGATGGAACTGTGAGTGAGGACAGAGAAAGTACTGTATAGTGATGGCACTGTGAGTGATGATGGAGAAAGTACTGTATAGTGATGGAACTGTGAGTGAAGAAGGGAGTGTATTGTGAGTGGGGATGGATGGAGTATAATGGAAACTGTCAGTGAGAATTGGGTGTGTACAGTGAGGAAATTGTTAGTTGGGATGAAGGAGGCATAGCGGGGACCGTGAGTGAAGATCGAAGGAGTACAGTGAAAACATTGAATGAGGATGAAGGGGACTGTAGGGGTGGAACTCTAAAGATGAAGAGAGTGTATCGATGGAACTGTGAGGATGAACAGAGGGTATCAGTGGAACTGTGAGGATGAAGAGTGTATCGATGGAACTGTGAGGATGAAGAGAATGTATCGATAGAACTGTGAGGATGAAGAGAGTGTATCGATAGAACTGTGAGGATGAAGAGAGTGTATCAATAGAACTGTGAGGATGAAGAGAATGTATCGATAGAACTGTAAGGATGAAGAGTGTATCAATAGAACTGTGAGGATGAAGAGAATGTATCGATGGATGGAACTATGAGTGAAGATGAAGTGAGCATAGAGAAGATACAGTGATTGAGGATGAAGGGAGTATTGTGAGGGATCTAAGAGTGTATACTAAGGGTTATATAAGGGAATATAGTAAGGAATGTGTGAAGATTGGGGAGTGTAGTGAGGAAACCTAGAGGTAGAGGATGTACAAAATATAGGTGGAATATGTTAGTGAGAATGGAGCGAGTATAGTTTAACAAGATTGCCACCTAGAAAATTAACTCTTGATGGCAGGTGGACAAGGAAGTCCTTTGGTTTATCCAGAGTCCAACCTATGTATCTCAGTGCACCCCGCCCTTCTCAAATGTCGATTTGTGAGGAGGTCGTTATGGGTGTTCAACCAGCGGCATGGAGAAGTGTGTGAGAGTTTGGTAGAATAGATAAGTGATCAAATGTTTCAGAGTGAAGTGCAAAGTCTGCATCGTGTCAGCTTATGTACACGCACTTAGGACACTGGCAATTCTACTTCATTTCGTATTTTCCCTCTTCCGTTGATCGGTTTCATCGGTGTAACTATGCCATTTATGTCATACTAGATGTAACGAAAGTAAGGCATGTTTCTAAATACAACGGTATTGATGCATACCCCGCCACCTTGTCATACACAGAGCTTCGCCATAACCTACACACTGTAAAGTTATACATTATTTGTTGGCACAATTTACTCGGAGGCTTTGAAATGTCTAAGCCCTCCGCGGGGTATTTCGGAAAATATTGGGAGACAGTGATCAGGAGTTCTAATTACTATACTGTGGATGCAAACATCACTTAGTTAACACTCCTTTGACTGAAAGTGGGTGATGGTGGATAAGCCATGGAAGGAATCTGCTCTGCACAACGGGCTGCCAGTGGGGAACAAAGGACGTCACGTGACGAATGACAACACCGCTTTGTTTTAATAAAAGCATTCGACTGTGAATGCCTGTAATGATTATCAGGTAAATGAACATATTATATATCATCAAGTTTGAAATTAAGTAACACCCTCGGTAACTGTTATTAAACAATTTAGCATTACTCAGCTACATTAACACCAAAAAGAGTGGTCACTTGATCTAGACATATTCATGGCATGATGTCGATTGGAACTTAGTTTGCCTTCGAGTCTTGAATAAAAAGACATTAATGTTTAACATTTCATTACCTGGTATTTTGATTTAAAAGCAGAAGACGACTGTACACAGACGGCTGAAATCTTACAATGTTGCGGTTTACAGGTTTCTTAAAACGTATACATTAGTCTAACCGTTGATTGTGTAAAAGGGATGATGTACTCATTGTGATTGTGTACACATTTTATTTATAGTAAGTATCCTATAAACGTATGAAAAAGGTTGGTCTCTTGGTGCATGGCTAATTATTTTCTAGTTTCATTTGCTTTGGGTGGGAATCTAGTAAAATCGTGTTTAAAATGTAGCTGCAATATTTTATACCTTACAACATCGATATGTACAATTATGAATATGCTAACCAATCTTTGATAGTGTAACCAGTCCGCTTCGATTGCCAACTATTCTTTCGTGTGTTATACGAGATCATTGGCTGTTGTCATTATTACTTGTACCGAGATCAGCAGTTGTGACGCGATAGTCGGTCACTCGATGACGAACACTTGAAGACGTAATAATCGACACTTGGAGCAACTTGTGACGGCTGACTGGCTGCGATGAACACAAAGGTGTGTATGTCACGTGCACTCATCAATTGTCATACCGGCCAGAAGTTTTGCAGCGTAACGTAACTGCATCGTGCGAGCTTGACATTCGTCAAGCGTATAGGCCCGTGTTTTGCTTTCAAAGACTTGTTTCTAAATACACCTGACATTCGCCAAGCGTATAGGCCCGTGTTTTGCTTTCAAAGACTTGTTTCTAAATACACCTGACATTCGCCAAGCGTATAGGCCCGTGTTTTGCTTTCAAAGACTTGTTTCTAAATACACCTGTTGTTTTATGGGCGACTTCCAGAGCCTTGGACTTCCCGCTCCCAGTGAGACTGACCGAGCCGGCAGTCACAGCTTCAGCCCGTGCTAGTGTCCCTGTGGGAAAGCCACTTTGCAGTCGCTGTCCTTCTGGGGGTTTTCTGAGGTGGCCTGCGTGTCCAATACTGTTCCATTTCCGTGCATTGACGCGATGTGTTTCTTCTCACTCGAAACGTGTCATTGACATACTTTACACATTATTATGTGAAGTTGTGGATCTACTCTAAGCGACCGTACCCTTGGGGGAACATAATTGCTGTACGAAACAATATATGCAACTACATAAACATGCCATAAACATGATACCACATGCTCAATGACGTTGTGATGTCATTTCGTCACGGTTGACCACGCATGAGCAATGTAGTCAGAAGGCCGCAACCTAATTGTTAGCCAATTGGTATTTACAACCGTTGGGCTTAAATGGTGCGAATACAATACATGTAGACAACACTCCTCTCTCAGACATTTCTCACGGTAGCGTCCACCGCTGACGCGGTAATTTGATGCTATATTTCCTGATCAACGACAGCTTCTATGTTTGCTGGATCTATTTGAATAATTATCTTAACAATAACATTCATTATGAGGCGGACTGAAAGCAGTTCTCCCAATATATAACAATACCAGGTAATAGGCGAGCCACGAACTTGAACATTAGTTGATTAGGGGAGGGACGTTGACTTCTTATTGGATTTGCCTTCTCTTAGATATATCACAGATATATAGCAGGTTTGAATACTGCGCTGAATTCACCGATATTTTGGAACCGCGCCTACTATAGTCGACGCGCATGCCCCAGTCTCCGCTGTCAGCGACACACCACACGCACGCACGCATGCACTCACGCGTTGGCCGACAGTTCGTTCTGCAAAACGTAGAGCAGACGTAAGACCATATTTGAATTTTCCATAGATGGTCATTATAACGTTCCTTTCATTTCCTACAAAAACATTAACAGATCTGTCATTAAACAGCATATTTAACAATTATAATACCTCAGTTTTCCATAGACCACTTTGAAATTTCAAGAATCAGACAGTAATCTATCGTGTTTACACCACGAATCAAAAACGATATGCAGACATACACCGGCTGTCATGATTTGACAGCTGTGATGCAACGCTGAACAAAAACATAATTTCTACTTACTCAACACTACACATGTCCTCACAAAAAGTCAGACAACCTCCATAACCGCATTTCTGTATGGTACTCTTTTTTTACCAACCCTTTAAGTTTGTTGTGATCTTATGTCAGCAGTTAACTTAAATCGTTACTGAATTGAATTGAATTGTATTCACTTTAACCACATATCGTGGTACATAGAGGATCACAGTTTTACAAATACATATATAGAACATGCATAACACTACATATCAATAATTACAACTTGATAATAATTACCCAGCTATACTACTATCCGTGTAAAATTACATTTATACAAGTTCATGAAGAACGCACTAGGTGTCGGGTCATTGACCATACAGCTTTAAGCCACACAAGATGAATTTTGCAAGATTATTAATTGTGTCTGGTTCACTAGTCTGCAGCATACAAGTAAAATTGTGTACATTTGTACTCCTCCTATTACTGTACATAAAGATATATATTTAGTTCTCAGGTCATGCAACTTTGTACATTCATATAAAAAGTGAATTTCATCACCTAACACACCTTCATCACAAATGGTGCAATGGTGTTCAGGAAGGATTTTGATATACATTTCTTTACAATGCGATATCTTAAATAGTTTGATACATCATATTATTATCATTTGTAATTCTACTGTGCCATAATTGCTTAAATTGATCACATTCACATTTCTTTATACTCTTGGCATCAATGTTATGATCTTGCAAACATAATTAATGCCATTTGTTTGAAAGATGTTACTAATACATTTAATCCAGGGTGAGATGTACATCTTTACAATAAAGATTATATAAGATTATGTACATGACCTTATTAAGTTTTTCCTTGCTGTTTTTTAATAGTTTTGTCCAATAACAAACCATTCTCTCCTTTATGGTAACCGACAGTGGGTATCTGCCAAGCTCTCCATATATTGGCATATTATGGGGAAATTTAGATACTCCAAAGATGAATTAAAAAAATTTAGTATGCGCTTTCTCCAGGATATCAACATTTTCATATCCCCACACTTCACAACCATACAATAAGATTTGTTCTACACACTTGTCAAATAACTTAAGCATAACATCGGTTGGTAGACTTAGTCTCCTGCCTTTTTGTATGAGTGAATACATAGCCTTTGACGCTTTGTCATGCAGCAACTTTTTAGCTTAACAAAGGATCCATTCCAATTAAAGCAAATACCCAGATAAATGTAATCCTCCACTTGATCAAGATCCGTATTACTAAATTTAAATGTACCTATATTACGTATCCTTGTCTATGACCGGGCAAAGAACATCATTTTTGTTTTACTGATATTAACCTTCAGTTTGTTACAGATACAGTATTCATTCAGTAGATCAAGATTCCTCTGCATATCATGCCCATTATAACAGTGTCATCTGCATACTTTCACTTTCACTTTACTTTATTGTCCTTAAAAAGGATATACATTTTACAACTCATGATCACATCTAAAATATATGGGATGGTCTCAACAAAATGCAAATGAATTTCCAGATGTATCCACTACAAGAACAATTCAACCGGGTGACATCAATATGACTCATTTAGCATTCAACATTCTAATGGCCACCGGCACAAAACTCCTGCTATAGCGAGATGTTTTACATTTTATACAATGGTATCTCCTTTGAGACGGAAGTACATGGAAGAACGTAGAGAGCGGGTGATCAGACTCAGTAGCGACAGCACGAGCTTTCTTCAAAATTGCATGGTCGATTATTTCAGAGAGCTTTGGTGTAGGTAAACCAATGATCTTGGCAGAAACGTGAGATTTTCAGAAGCCTGTTACAGTTTTTCACAGAAAGAGCAGGGTAGTAACAAATGCTGCAGTAGGTTAAGAGAGGCTCAATTATGCTACGGTAAAGGCGTAGAAGAAGTAGTGGATCAACATAGAAAGCTCGTAACTTTCGAAGAACGTGCAGTCGCTGCTGAGACTTCTTTTGCACGGCTGTAACATGCTCTGTAAATGACAATTTTTCATCTAATATAACACCGAGGTATTTGAATGAATCAAGCTGTTCCACAGGTTCACCATTGATGACAATAGGACTAACGACAGTTCTATTACGACGGAAGTCGATGCACATTTCTTTCGTTTTGGAAACATTCAGATGCAGAAATGTTTTACTGCACCAACTAGAGAAACGTACCACTGAAGAAAGATATGACTGGTATGAGGCAAAATCATTCAAAAGAGCGAGCATGGCTGTATCATCAGAAAACCTCACAAATTGGGTAGATGAATCAACACTACGACAGTCATTTGTATACAAGGTGTACAAAAATGGACTCAGAACACAACCCTGAGGCGCACCTGTGTTGCTAACAAGCACTGGTGACTTTATGTCACCCACTCGAACACACTGCGGGCGATTCCTTAAGAAATTGAAAACCCAGTGAACATACAGGAGAACAAACAGATTTAACATTCCATTAATACCATCATTGCTGTCATTATATAGTTTGTCAATACATTTTAGTGTATTCCATTTCTGTGCTGGGAAGAATGTTTCCATATCATTGAGAAATAATGCAAACAAAAGTGGTGATAAATGTTCTCCTTGTCTCAATCCTACATGTGAATCGAAAAATTCTGATTGCACACCATTGTTCATGACACATGATTTGATTGATTTGTACATATTCAGTACAACATTATGTACTTTTCCCGATACACCATATGGTATTAGTTTTTTCCATAACATTGCTCTGTTGATCGAGTCAAATGCCTTACTATAATCAACAAAAGTGCAGAACAATCTTCTACGTGGACATAAAAATAATTCAACAATACAATTAAGCGTAAATATTTGGTCTGTTGTAGAATAGCCGTTCCTAAAACCAGCTTGGGCTTCACTCATTATTTGTGTTGAGTTTATAAAGGCTGTTAGTCTTTCATTTATGATGGATGTGAATAATTTTCCTAAGCAGCTAAGAAGAGTTATCCCTCTGTAATTGTCTGGGTCATTAATGTCACCTTTATTTTTTTTCTCGAATTTATTATGCCAATTAACCAAACATGTAGTACATGTCCACTCAGTAGTACAACATTTAAGATTTGTGTTAGCATATGCAAGTGATCTTCTGAGAAAGCTCTGATCATTTCATTAATAATATTATCTTCCCTGCATGCCTTCCCATTTTTAAATCGTTTCACAGCTGTCGTCACTTCTGCCTCAGAAATTGGTAGATTTAATGTCTCGGACTCTGAGTATTCATTAGCTACACTGCTTGACATTTGGTTTCCATTCATGTTACACTCAAACTCAGTTACATTTTCTTCAGTAGAATTTAATTTTGAAAAGTGTTCAAGAAACTCATCAATAGTTACATTTCCTGTGTTTACTTGCTTGGTGTTCTTATTTATTATCTCCCAGAAATCTTTGGGGTCATTAGATTCCTTTTCTTTTAGATCCGCTACAAATGTTTGTCTGTGCACTGCCTTGCATTTATTTATAATACTTATGTACTAAGTAATTTCAAGTTGTCCTTGCTGTTATTGTCCTTATATCGCCTTCTTGCTCTATTGAATGCATTTCTTTTATCATGGCAGTCTGCATTAAACCAGTCTTTATATTTACTTGTGTTTGTAGCGTTTATTTTGGCATACTTCTTAGTTTTGAGCATATTACATTTTTTAGCACTGTTTAAAAGTAAATCATTAAAACTTGCAACCAAATCATTAACATTTTCTATAGTTGCCACACCGACATTTGTGGATATAACATTTAATAAAGTGCTGACACTTTTAAACTCAGTGTTGTTGTTAATGGCACTTTGAAACTCTGCTTTCTGATTATGCTGCCATCTTACTACTGTCCTTTTGACACCTGGGTTATAATGGCATCGTGCATGCTGTATTGCTGTTACCTTTGTATTAAGCACAAGTTCAAGTCGATCAGAAAATAGTGGATTCCCATCATATACAATAAAGTTATTGATATGTTTGAATAGTAACGGGGAACATAGGAAATAATCAATAGTACTAATATTCTTGAAAGTGGGGTTACCACTTAAATCATTAGTCATCCTCCCATTTACAATAGACACATTAGCAGTTTTACATAAATCTATCAACAGTGGCCCATATGTATTACACTGGGTGTCATTATTGCATCTTTCATAATGAGCTGCCGTGCCAGTGCTCAGACCTGCAGTACTACCACCTCCAGTCATTAAACAGATCATCTTCCACAAAATCACATAAATCACCAGTCCTAGCATTAAAATCACCACACATACAAATACATTATAATACAGATGTTCTAATACCCTGGGGTAATTCTATTTCACACTCTTCAAAACCTTCTGCTTTGGTGTATTTAGTCGATTGATAGTGCTACCACCTGGTGACCACCCATACAACTATATTATTCCTCGCGCCAATCAATGCACGATTCGTAGTTGATGGGGAATAAATAGATGTGTTGACGACATGTTAACTTCAAAGACAAAATGTATAACAAAATTGTTATGTTCTGAATTTGTCAACCAACAGAACACACACACAAAACTATAAATTGGAAAATGTGTCAAACTAAAAAGCAGTTCTGAAGGATCTGCATTTATTATAAAAAATCAATGCTACTGGTGTGGTAAAAATCACAAAACAAATTATGAGCAAATAGAAGATTTAATTTAAAATCTTCTGCTGAAGATGGCACAGAGAGTATTTGAATGCTTTCTAAATCACTTCATTTGCACACTCACCGAGTGCAATCATCCTATCAGTGCACCATGCTCTATCACTCATCAAGAAAGTCAAGGTCAAGATGGGGGAAGTTGACCTTCTGCTCCAGGCACTTGGCAACCTTCAAGAGGGGCTTCTCATGCAGGAACTGACCCATCAGTTGCAGCCCGATGGGTAGCCCCCTGGTGGACAGGGTGACAGGCACATTGACGGCTGGAATACCTACAACACAAGGTCACCATTCAGTCAACTACGTGCTACAGTAACTGCCGCTACAAATCACATATGCGTAAAATAGTCACAAACGTGATGCGTAGAGGAGTGAATGTACACAACAAATCAACATAGCCATGCACAGAATGTAACATCCACGATTAATATAAACATATCTTTGTTAAAACATTTAGGGTATACCAGGAGGTAGTTTAGGCCCCACAACTACTAGTGCACCAGTGTATGTATCTACCGACAGCACCAACCTTGTAACAACTTCTAGTGCACCAGTGTATGTATCTACTGACAGCACCAACCTTGTAACAACTTCTAGTGCACCAGTGTATGTATCTACTGACAGCACCAACCTTGTAACAACTTCTAGTGCACCAGTGTATGTATCTACTGACAGCACCAACCTTGTAACAACTAGTGCACCAGTGTATGTATGTATCTACTGACAGCATCAACCTTGTAACAACTTCTAGTGCACCAGTGTATGTATCTACTGACAGCACCAACCTTGTAACAACTACTAGTGCACCAGTGTATGTATCTACTGACAGAACCAACCTTGTAACAACTACTAGTGCACCAGTGTATGTATGTATCTACTGACAGCACCAACCTTGTAACAACTTCTAGTGCACCAGTGTATGTATGTATCTACTGACAGCACCAACCTTGTAACAACTTCTAGTGCACAAGTGTATGTATGTATCTACTGACAGCATCAACCTTGTAACAACTACTAGTGCACCAGTGTATATATGTATCTACTGACAGCACCAACCTTGTAACAACTACTAGTGCACCAGTGTATGTATGTATCTACTGACAGCATCAACCTTGTAACAACTACTAGTGCACCAGTGTATATATGTATCTACTGACAGCATCAACCTTGTAACAACTTCTAGTGCACCAGTGTATGTATCTACTGACAGCACCAACCTTGTAACAACTACTAGTGCACCAGTGTATGTATCTACTGACAGAACCAACCTTGTAACAACTACTAGTGCACCAGTGTATGTATGTATCTACTGACAGCACCAACCTTGTAACAACTTCTAGTGCGCCAGTGTATGTATGTATCTACTGACAGCACCAACCTTGTAACAACTTCTAGTGCACAAGTGTATGTATGTATCTACTGACAGCATCAACCTTGTAACAACTACTAGTGCACCAGTGTATATATGTATCTACTGACAGCACCAACCTTGTAACAACTACTAGTGCACCAGTGTATGTATGTATCTACTGACAGCATCAACCTTGTAACAACTACTAGTGCACCAGTGTATGTATGTATCTACTGACAGCATCAACCTTGTAACAACTACTAGTGCACCAGTGTATATATCGACTGCAATAGCCACATAAATGTAGCTATGACACACCTGCTAGGTTAGCTGCCTGTGTGAATACATCAAACTCATGTATGCGTGTCTGGTTGTCTGCCTGGGTGTACCAGCTGTGAGTAGGGGCATCCCCTAGCACTGTGGGGGTCAACAGCACGTCCACCCCACTGGCAAACACCTTGCGATAGTCGTCACACACCAAACGCCGCACTTTCTGAGCTTGCTCGTAATACTTCTTATAGTTCCTATAGAAAACAAACATAGATTGTGTTTTACCATTAGAAGAAATGTTTGCAATGCATATCTGAGATGGAGGCTGGCAAACAGGTGGTCTCTCGCTGCAGTTTCAATCTTTCTTTTGTAACTGTCACACTATGATTTTCTATGAAAGATCATATCTTGGCAGTTGACATGTCTAGGTCACTCATCATAGCGAGTACAAAACAATGTTTCTGGTAATGTTTGGCTGCTAATTTCTTTGAAACAATATAAATCCAGACCTGTGACAGAAGTCATCCAAGAAAGACTTGGTCACAGTTCTACTGCATCAGATTTGTGCTGTTGTTCTGAGGAGACCGAAGAGTGACGTACTGTCCGGGCAGGTATTAGTTGTCACGAGGAGACAGAAGAGTGACATACTGTCGGAGCAGGAAGTAGTTGTCACGAGGAGACAGAAGAGTGACGTACTGTCGGAGCAGGAAGTAGTTGTTATGAGGAGACAGAAGAGTGACGTACTGTCGGAGCAGGAAGTAGTTGTTATGAGGAGACAGAAGAGTGACGTACTGTCGGAGCAGGAAGTAGTTGTTATGAGGAGACAGAAGAGTGACATACTGTCGGAGCAGGAAGTAGTTGTTATGAGGAGACAGAAGAGTGACGTACTGTCGGAGCAGGAAGTAGTTGTCACGAGGAGACAGAAGAGTGACGTACTGTCGGAGCAGGAAGTAGTTGTCACGAGGAGACAGAAGAGTGACGTACTGTCGGAGCAGGAAGTAGTTGTCACGAGGAGACAGAAGAGTGACGTACTGTCGGGGCAGGTAGTAGTTGTCACGAGGAGACAGAAGAGTGACGTACTGTCAGGGCAGGTAGTAGTTGTCACGAGGAGACAGAAGAGTGACGTACTGTCAGGGCAGGTAGTAGTTGTTACGAGGAGACAGAAGAGTGACGTACTGTCAGGGCAGGTAGTAGTTGTTACGAGGAGACAGAAGAGTGACATACTGTCTGGGCAGGTAGTAGTTGTTATGAGGAGACAGAAGAGTGACGTACTGTCAGGGCAGGTAGTAGTTGTTATGAGGAGACAGAAGAGTGACGTACTGTCAGGGCAGGTAGTAGTTGTTATGAGGAGACAGAAGAGTGACATACTGTCTGGGCAGGTAGTAGTTGTTATGAGGAGACAGAAGAGTGACGTACTGTCGGGGCAGGTAGTAGTTGTTATGAGGAGACAGAAGAGTGACGTACTGTCGGGGCAGGTAGTAGTTGTTATGAGGAGACAGAAGAGTGACGTACTGTCGGGGCAGGTAGCAGTTGTTATGAGGAGACAGAAGAGTGACGTACTGTCGGGGCAGGTAGTAGTTGTTATGAGGAGACAGAAGAGTGACGTACTGTCAGGGCAGGTAGTAGTTGTTATGAGGAGACAGAAGAGTGACGTACTGTCAGGGCAGGAAGTAGTTGTTATGAGGAGACAGAAGAGTGACGTACTGTCGGGGCAGGTAGTAGTTGTTATGAGGAGACAGAAGAGTGACGTACTGTCGGGGCAGGTAGTAGTTGTTATGAGGAGACAGAAGAGTGACGTACTGTCGGGGCAGGTAGCAGTTGTTATGAGGAGACAGAAGAGTGACGTACTGTCGGGGCAGGTAGTAGTTGTTATGAGGAGACAGAAGAGTGACGTACTGTCGGGGCAGGTAGTAGTTGTTATGAGGAGACAGAAGAGTGACGTACTGTCGGGGCAGGTAGTAGTTGTTATGAGGAGACAGAAGAGTGACGTACTGTCGGGGCAGGTAGTAGTTGTTACGAGGAGACAGAAGAGTGACGTACTGTCAGGGCAGGTAGCAGTTGTTATGAGGAGACAGAAGAGTGACGTACTGTCAGGGCAGGTAGTAGTTGTTATGAGGAGACAGAAGAGTGACGTACTGTCGGGGCAGGTAGTAGTTGTTACGAGGAGACAGAAGAGTGACGTACTGTCAGGGCAGGTAGTAGTTGTTACGAGGAGACAGAAGAGTGACGTACTGTCGGGGCAGGTAGCAGTTGTTATGAGGAGACAGAAGAGTGACGTACTGTCGGGGCAGGTAGCAGTTGTTATGAGGAGACAGAAGAGTGACGTACTGTCAGGGCAGGTAGCAGTTGTTATGAGGAGACAGAAGAGTGACGTACTGTCGGGGCAGGTAGCAGTTGTTACGAGGAGACAGAAGAGTGACGTACTGTCAGGGCAGGTAGCAGTTGTTACGAGGAGACAGAAGAGTGACGTACTGTCAGGGCAGGTAGCAGTTGTTACGAGGAGACAGAAGAGTGACGTACTGTCAGGGCAGGTAGTAGTTGTTACGAGGAGACAGAAGAGTGACGTACTGTCGGGGCAGGTAGTAGTTGTTATGAGGAGACAGAAGAGTGACGTACTGTCAGGGCAGGTAGTAGTTGTTATGAGGAGACAGAAGAGTGACGTACTGTCGGGGCAGGTAGCAGTTGTTATGAGGAGACAGAAGAGTGACGTACTGTCGGGGCAGGTAGCAGTTGTTATGAGGAGACAGAAGAGTGACGTACTGTCGGGGCAGGTAGTAGTTGTTATGAGGAGACAGAAGAGTGACGTACTGTCAGGGCAGGTAGTAGTTGTTATGGGAGACAGAAGAGTGACGTACTGTCAGGGCAGGTAGCAGTTGTTACGAGGAGACAGAAGAGTGACGTACTGTCAGGGCAGGTAGTAGTTGTTACGAGGAGACAGAAGAGTGACGTACTGTCGGGGCAGGTAGCAGTTGTTATGAGGAGACAGAAGAGTGACGTACTGTCGGGGCAGGTAGCAGTTGTTATGAGGAGACAGAAGAGTGACGTACTGTCGGGGCAGGTAGCAGTTGTTATGAGGAGACAGAAGAGTGACGTACTGTCGGGGCAGGTAGCAGTTGTTATGAGGAGACAGAAGAGTGACGTACTGTCGGGGCAGGTAGCAGTTGTTATGAGGAGACAGAAGAGTGACGTACTGTCGGGGCAGGTAGCAGTTGTTATGAGGAGACAGAAGAGTGACGTACTGTCGGGGCAGGTAGCAGTTGTTATGAGGAGACAGAAGAGTGACATACTGTCAGGGCAGGTAGCAGTTGTTATGAGGAGACAGAAGAGTGACGTACTGTCGGGGGCAGGTAGCAGTTGTTATGAGGAGACAGAAGAGTGACGTACTGTCGGGGCAGGTAGCAGTTGTTATGAGGAGACAGAAGAGTGACGTACTGTCGGGGCAGGTAGCAGTTGTTATGAGGAGACAGAAGAGTGACGTACTGTCGGGGCAGGTAGCAGTTGTTATGAGGAGACAGAAGAGTGACGTACTGTCAGGGCAGGTAGCAGTTGTTATGAGGAGAGAGAAGAGTGACGTACTGTCAGGGCAGGTAGCAGTTGTTATGAGGAGACAGAAGAGTGACGTACTGTCGGGGCAGGTAGTAGTTGTTATGAGGAGACAGAAGAGTGACGTACTGTCAGGGCAGGTAGTAGTTGTTATGAGGAGACAGAAGAGTGACGTACTGTCAGGGCAGGTAGTAGTTGTTATGAGGAGACAGAAGAGTGACGTACTGTCGGGGCAGGTAGTAGTTGTTATGAGGAGACAGAAGAGTGACGTACTGTCAGGGCAGGTAGCAGTTGTTATGAGGAGACAGAAGAGTGACGTACTGTCAGGGCAGGTAGTAGTTGTTATGAGGAGACAGAAGAGTGACGTACTGTCAGGGCAGGTAGCAGTTGTTATGAGGAGACAGAAGAGTGACATACTGTCAGGGCAGGTAGCAGTTGTTATGAGGAGACAGAAGAGTGACGTACTGTCAGGGCAGGTAGCAGTTGTTATGAGGAGACAGAAGAGTGACGTACTGTCGGGGCAGGTAGTAGTTGTTATGAGGAGACAGAAGAGTGACGTACTGTCGGGGCAGGTAGTAGTTGTTATGAGGAGACAGAAGAGTGACGTACTGTCGGGGCAGGTAGTAGTTGTTATGAGGAGACAGAAGAGTGACGTACTGTCGGGGCAGGTAGTAGTTGTTATGAGGAGACAGAAGAGTGACGTACTGTCAGGGCAGGTAGTAGTTGTCATGAGGAGACAGAAGAGTGACATACTGTCAAGGCAGGTAGTAGTTGTTATGAGGAGACAGAAGAGTGACGTACTGTCAGGGCAGGTAGTAGTTGTTATGAGGAGACAGAAGAGTGACGTACTGTCAGGGCAGGTAGTAGTTGTTATGAGGAGACAGAAGAGTGACGTACTGTCAGGGCAGGTAGCAGTTGTTATGAGGAGAGAGAAGAGTGACGTACTGTCAGGGCAGGTAGTAGTTGTCATGAGGAGACAGAAGAGTGACGTACTGTCAGGGCAGGTAGCAGTTGTTATGAGGAGAGAGAAGAGTGACGTACTGTCAGGGCAGGTAGTAGTTGTTATGAGGAGAGAGAAGAGTGACGTACTGTCAGGGCAGGTAGCAGTTGTTATGAGGAGACAGAAGAGTGACGTACTGTCGGGGCAGGTAGCAGTTGTTATGAGGAGACAGAAGAGTGACGTACTGTCGGGCAGGTAGTAGTTGTTATGAGGAGACAGAAGAGTGACGTACTGTCGGGGCAGGTAGTAGTTGTTATGAGGAGACAGAAGAGTGACGTACTGTCGGGGCAGGTAGTAGTTGTCATGAGGAGACAGAAGAGTGACGTACTGTCAGGGCAGGTAGTAGTTGTTATGAGGAGACAGAAGAGTGACGTACTGTCGGGGCAGGTAGTAGTTGTTATGAGGAGACAGAAGAGTGACGTACTGTCGGGGCAGGAAGTAGTTGTTATGAGGAGACAGAAGAGTGACATACTGTCAGGGCAGGAAGTAGTTGTTATGAGGAGACAGAAGAGTGACGTACTGTCGGGGCAGGTAGTAGTTGTTATGAGGAGACAGAAGAGTGACGTACTGTCAGGGCAGGTAGTAGTTGTTATGAGGAGACAGAAGAGTGACGTACTGTCAGGGCAGGTAGTAGTTGTTATGAGGAGACAGAAGAGTGACGTACTGTCGGGGCAGGTAGTAGTTGTTATGAGGAGACAGAAGAGTGACGTACTGTCAGGGCAGGTAGCAGTTGTTATGAGGAGACAGAAGAGTGACGTACTGTCAGGGCAGGTAGCAGTTGTTATGAGGAGACAGAAGAGTGACGTACTGTCAGGGCAGGTAGCAGTTGTTATGAGGAGACAGAAGAGTGACGTACTGTCAGGGCAGGTAGCAGTTGTTATGAGGAGACAGAAGAGTGACGTACTGTCAGGGCAGGTAGCAGTTGTTATGAGGAGACAGAAGAGTGACGTACTGTCGGGGCAGGTAGCAGTTGTTATGAGGAGACAGAAGAGTGACGTACTGTCGGGGCAGGTAGTAGTTGTTATGAGGAGACAGAAGAGTGACGTACTGTCAGGGCAGGTAGTAGTTGTCATGAGGAGACAGAAGAGTGACGTACTGTCAGGGCAGGTAGTAGTTGTCATGAGGAGACAGAAGAGTGACGTACTGTCAGGGCAGGTAGTAGTTGTCATGAGGAGACAGAAGAGTGACGTACTGTCAGGGCAGGTAGTAGTTGTCATGAGGAGACAGAAGAGTGACGTACTGTCAGGGCAGGTAGTAGTTGTCATGAGGAGACAGAAGAGTGACGTACTGTCAGGGCAGGTAGCAGTTGTTATGAGGAGAGAGAAGAGTGACGTACTGTCAGGGCAGGTAGCAGTTGTTATGAGGAGAGAGAAGAGTGACGTACTGTCAGGGCAGGTAGCAGTTGTTATGAGGAGAGAGAAGAGTGACGTACTGTCAGGGCAGGTAGTAGTTGTTATGAGGAGAGAGAAGAGTGACGTACTGTCAGGGCAGGTAGTAGTTGTTATGAGGAGAGAGAAGAGTGACGTACTGTCGGGGCAGGTAGCAGTTGTTATGAGGAGACAGAAGAGTGACGTACTGTCGGGGCAGGTAGCAGTTGTTATGAGGAGACAGAAGAGTGACGTACTGTCGGGGCAGGTAGTAGTTGTTATGAGGAGACAGAAGAGTGACGTACTGTCAGGGCAGGAAGTAGTTGTCATGAGGAGACAGAAGAGTGACGTACTGTCGGGGCAGGTAGTAGTTGTCATGAGGAGACAGAAGAGTGACGTACTGTCGGGGCAGGAAGTAGTTGTTATGAGGAGACAGAAGAGTGACATACTGTCAGGGCAGGAAGTAGTTGTTATGAGGAGACAGAAGAGTGACATACTGTCAGGGCAGGAAGTAGTTGTTATGAGGAGACAGAAGAGTGACGTACTGTCAGGGCAGGAAGTAGTTGTTATAAGGAGACAGAAGAGTGACGTACTGTCAGGGCAGGAAGTAGTTGTTATGAGGAGACAGAAGAGTGACGTACTGTCGGGGCAGGAAGTAGTTGTTATAAGGAGACAGAAGAGTGACGTACTGTCAGGGCAGGAAGTAGTTGTTATGAGGAAACAGAAGAGTGACGTACTGTCAGGGCAGGTAGCAGTTGTCATGAGGAGACAGAAGAGTGACGTACTGTCGGAGCAGGAAGTAGTTGTTATGAGGAGACAGAAGAGTGACGTACTGTCGGGGCAGGTAGCAGTTGTCATGAGGAGACAGAAGAGTGACGTACTGTCAGGGCAGGTAGCAGTTGTCATGAGGAGACAGAAGAGTGACGTACTGTCGGAGCAGGAAGTAGTTGTTATGAGGAGACAGAAGAGTGACGTACTGTCGGGGCAGGAAGTAGTTGTTATGAGGAAACAGAAGAGTGACGTACTGTCGGAGCAGGTAGTAGTTGCCCGCCAAGATACGGTCTCTCACCACCGTGTTGAAGCCATCACGTCTTGTCTCTGCATACAACATCTCTGTTGACGATTCATCATTGCCACGGTATCCTGACAACAGAAATACTTTATGTAAATGAAAAAAAAATATTAATAATCGTTACAAAAATGCGAATGGACTATAAGCATTCACACATATAGAATATAGATCGATGTCAGTTATTGCTCGGGTTGCAACAAATGTTCTAAAAGACTGTTGGTCTAGAGAACCAAGACTGACAACTATCTGGGTGGCAGCTCAAAAAAACATATTGCCCTGCATGACTAATGACAATGCAAACATTGCTTACAGATTATTTTACTATGCAGACCACAAACTTTGGGTGGAAGAAAACTTTTTGTTTACTGCCCACCATTTTTACAACTTAATTTCCCTTTTGACTTTCAAATTTATAAAGTCAATTTTTAGAAGGGTGTGCT
>JAODUO010002014.1:37500-81369 GCA_025642075.2 Ridgeia piscesae | reverse complement strand
TCAAAGTCTCCCCCCACTGAATGACACACACTTGTCGTCATCCCCGCTGCAATGAGGACAGTCTCATACATGTCTCAGTCTCTCACCCTGAAGTGACACACACTTGTCGTCGTCCCCGCTGCAATGAGTTCAGTCTCATACATGTCTCAGTCTCTCACCCTGAAGTGACACACACTTGTCGTCATCCCCGCTGCAATGAGGACAGTCTCATACATGTCTCAGTCTCTCACACTGAAGTGACACACACTTGTCGTCATCCCCGCTGCAATGAGTTCAGTCTCATACATGTCTCAGTCTCTCACCCTGAAGTGACACACACTTGTCGTCGTCCCCGCTGCAATGAGTTCAGTCTCATACATGTCTCAGTCTCTCACCCTGAAGTGACACACACTTGTCGTCATCCCCGCTGCAATGAGCTCAGTCTCATACATGTCTCAGTCTCTCACCTGAAGTGACACACACTTGTCGTCGTCCCCGCTGCAATGAGGACAGTCTCATACATGTCTCAGTCTCTCACACTGAAGTGACACACACTTGTCATTGTCCCCGCTGCAATGAGTTCAGTCTCATACATGTCTCAGTCTCTCACACTGAAGTGACACACACTTGTCGTTGTCCCGCTGCAATGAGTTCAGTCTCATACATGTCTCAGTCTCTCACACTGAAGTGACACACACTTGTCCTCGTCCCCGCTGCAATGAGTTCAGTCACATACATGTCTCAGTCTCTCACACTGAAGTGACACACACTTGTCCTCGTCCCCGCTGCAATGAGGACAGTCTCATACATGTCTCAGTCTCTCACATTGAAGTGACACACACTTGTCATCATCCCCGCTGCAATGAGTTCAGTCTCATACATGTCTCAGTCTCTCACACTGAAGTGACACACACTTGTCATCGTCCCCGCTGCAATGAGGACAGTCTCATACATGTCTCAGTCTCTCACACTGAAGTGACACACACTTGTCGTCGTCCCCGCTGCAATGAGGACAGTCTCATACATGTCTCAGTCTCTCACACTGAAGTGACACACACTTGTCATCGTCCCCGCTGCAATGAGGACAGTCTCATACATGTCTCAGTCTCTCACACTGAAGTGACACACACTTGTCTCAGTCCCCGCTGCAATGAGGACAGTCTCATACATGTCTCAGTCTCTCACCCTGAAGTGACACACACTTGTCATCGTCCCCGCTGCAATGAGGACAGTCTCATACATGTCTCAGTCTCTCACCCTGAAGTGACACACACTTGTCTCTCCCCGCTGCAATGAGGACAGTCTCATACATGTCTCAGTCTCTCACACTGAAGTGACACACACTTGTCCTCGTCCCCGCTGCAATGAGTTCAGTCTCATACATGTCTCAGTCTCTCACACTGAAGTGACACACACTTGTCTCGTCCCCGCTGCAATGAGTTCAGTCTCATACATGTCTCAGTCTCTCACCCTGAAGTGACACACACTTGTCGTCATCCCCGCTGCAATGAGTTCAGTCTCATACATGTCTCAGTCTCTCACCCTGAAGTGACACACACTTGTCCTCGTCCCCGCTGCAATGAGGACAGTCTCATACATGTCTCAGTCTCTCACACTGAAGTGACACACACTTGTCTGTCCTCGCTGCAATGAGGACAGTCTCATACATGTCTCAGTCTCTCACACTGAAGTGACACACACTTGTCGATTGTCCCCGCTGCAATGAGACAGTCTCATACATGTCTCAGTCTCTCACACTGAAGTGACACACACTTGTCTCGTCCCCGCTGCAATGAGTTCAGTCTCATACATGTCTCAGTCTCTCACCCTGAAGTGACACACACTTGTCGTTCTCATACATTGTCTCAGTCTCTCACCCTGAAGTGACACACACTTGTCTCGTCCCCGCTGCAATGAGGACAGTCTCATACATGTCTCAGTCTCTCACACTGAAGTGACACACACTTGTCTGTCCCCGCTGCAATGAGGACAGTCTCATACATGTCTCAGTCTCTCACACTGAAGTGACACACACTTGTCGTCGTCCCCGCTGCAATGAGGACAGTCTCATACATGTCTCAGTCTCTCACACTGAAGTGACACACACTTGTCCTCGTCCCCCTGCAATGAGGACAGTCTCATACATGTCTCAGTCTCTCACACTGAAGTGACACACACTTGTCGTTGTCCTCGCTGCAATGAGGACAGTCTCATACATGTCTCAGTCTCTCACCCTGAAGTGACACACACTTGTCGTTGTCCTCGCTGCAATGAGGACAGTCTCATACATGTCTCAGTCTCTGACCCTGAAGTGACACACACTTGTCGTTGTCCTCGCTGCAATGAGGACAGTCTCATACATGTCTCAGTCTCTCACACTGAAGTGACACACACTTGTCGTCATCCCCGCTGCAATGAGGACAGTCTCATACATGTCTCAGTCTCTCACCCTGAAGTGACACACACTTGTCGTTGTCCTCGCTGCAATGAGGACAGTCTCATACATGTCTCAGTCTCTCACACTGAAGTGACACACACTTGTCGTCATCCTCGCTGCAATGAGGACAGTCTCATACATGTCTCAGTCTCTCACACTGAAGTGACACACACTTGTCGTTGTCCTCGCTGCAATGAGGACAGTCTCATACATGTCTCAGTCTCTCACCCTGAAGTGACACACACTTGTCGTCGTCCCCGCTGCAATGAGGACAGTCTCATACATGTCTCAGTCTCTCACACTGAAGTGACACACACTTGTCCTCGTCCCCGCTGCAATGAGTTCAGTCTCATACATGTCTCAGTCTCTCACCCTGAAGTGACACACACTTGTCGTTGTCCTCGCTGCAATGAGGACAGTCTCGTACATGTCTCAGTCTCTCACCCTGAAGTGACACACACTTGTCGTCGTCCCCGCTGCAATGAGGACAGTCTCATACATGTCTCAGTCTCTCACCCTGAAGTGACACACACTTGTCGTCATCCCCGCTGCAATGAGGACAGTCTCATACATGTCTCAGTCTCTCACACTGAAGTGACACACACTTGTCCTCGTCCCAGCTGCAATGAGGACAGTCTCATACATGTCTCAGTCTCTCACACTGAAGTGACACACACTTGTCCTCGTCCCAGCTGCAATGAGGACAGTCTCATACATGTCTCAGTCTCTCACACTGAAGTGACACACACTTGTCGTCGTCCCCGCTGCAATGAGGACAGTCTCATACATGTCTCAGTCTCTCACCCTGAAGTGACACACACTTGTCTCGTCCCCGCTGCAATGAGGACAGTCTCATACATGTCTCAGTCTCTCACACTGAAGTGACACACACTTGTCGTCATCCCCGCTGCAATGAGGACAGTCTCATACATGTCTCAGTCTCTCACACTGAAGTGACACACACTTGTCATCGTCCCCGCTGCAATGAGTTCAGTCTCATACATGTCTCAGTCTCTCACACTGAAGTGACACACACTTGTCGTCGTCCCGCTGCAATGAGTTCAGTCTCATACATGTCTCAGTCTCTCACACTGAAGTGACACACACTTGTCGTTGTCCTCGCTGCAATGAGGACAGTCTCATACATGTCTCAGTCTCTCACCCTGAAGTGACACACACTTGTCATCATCCCCGCTGCAATGAGGACAGTCTCATACATGTCTCAGTCTCTCACACTGAAGTGACACACACTTGTCATCGTCCCCGCTGCAATGAGGACAGTCTCATACATGTCTCAGTCTCTCACACTGAAGTGACACACACTTGTCGTCATCCCCGCTGCAATGAGTTCAGTCTCATACATGTCTCAGTCTCTCACACTGAAGTGACACACACTTGTCGTCATCCCCGCTGCAATGAGGACAGTCTCATACATGTCTCAGTCTCTCACACTGAAGTGACACAGAGACAGACTGCACAAGGGCCAAGATGTCTGCCCCAACATATTTTGTGATTTTTGTATAAATGCATACTATATTTATAATCATATATTTCAATGTCCAGTTTGTCTTGAAGCTCAACAAAAACAACAAATAACACTACAGCCACTACGCTAATGATGCATCTGTGAAAGTTGTGGAATCCAAAATCATAAAAGGTTCCATGATGTAGTTGTTAAGAGATGCTTCTGATGATTGTCAACATTAAAAATAGCAGATGCGAATGTTCATGGAGGTCAAAATATGATATTATTGAAATTTTTGACTACAGTCATCTGTATTTTGCTATCAGAATCATGAACATGATCAACCATATTCAAATCGATCTGTTTGATTAGTTGTGTCACTGAACCAAGTTTACTTTGCATCCATTGTCCTAATCTACTCACTCAGTACACTTTGTCTTGTAGTAGGCTGATGAAATAATATCTGCTGCCCGACCTGAACCCTGGATCACAACCACAGGCGTGTCTTTCTCTGTTGCCTCGGCAACCGTCTGAAGGGTATTCACCCCTCCCTCTAGCACCAACATCACCACAGGGACGTGTACACCTGCAAAGGGTAGACAAACAGGCACGGATAAAAACAGCACAATTTTACAGTGTTTATTATACTGACCGCCAGATGGCAGTGTGATCTGCAGCATTCTCTAGATTGACCACCAGATGACACTGTAGTCAGCAGTGTTTGTTACACTGTCCACCAGATGGCTATCTGATCAGGAGTGTTCTCTGGACTGACCAACAGATGACACAGTGTTCTCTGGACTGACCAACAAATGGCACAGTGGTCTATGGACTGACCAACAGATGACACAGTGTTCTCTGGACTGACCAACAGATGATACAGTGTTCTCTGGACTGACCAACAGATGACACAGTGTTCTCTGGACTGACCAACAGATGACACAGTGTTCTCTGGACTGACCAACAGATGGCACAGTGTTCTCTGGACTGACCAACAGATGACACAGTGTTCTCTGGACTGACCAACAGATGATACAGTGTTCTCTGGACTGACCAACAAATGGCACAGTGTTCTCTGGACTGACCAACAGATGACACAGTGTTCTCTGGACTGACCAACAGATGATACAGTGTTCTCTGGACTGACCAACAAATGGCACAGTGTTCTCTGGACTGACCAACAGATAGCACAGTGTTCTCTGGGCTGACCAACAGATGATACAGTGTTCTCTGGACTGACCAACAGATGACACAGTGTTTTCTGGACTGACCAACAGATGACACAGTGTTCTCTGGACTGACCAACAGATGACACAGTGTTCTCTGGACTGACCAACAGATGGCACAGTGGTCTCTGGACTGACCAACAGATGACACAGTGTTCTCTGGACTGACCAACAGATGACACAGTGTTCTCTGGACTGACCAACAGATAGCACAGTGTTCTCTGGGCTGACCAACATATGATACAGTGTTCTCTGGACTGACCAACAGATGACACAGTGTTCTCTGGACTGACCAACAGATGACACAGTGTTCTCTGGACTGACCAACAGATGGCACAGTGTTCTCTGGACTGACCAACAGATGACACAGTGGTCTCTGGACTGACCAACAGATGACACAGTGTTCTCTGGACTGACCAACAGATGACACAGGGTTCCGCAGTGTTTGTGCCCATTATGTGTCATACTTTAAACTATTCTGTTCCTATTTGGATGGTATGTGTCACTGTAAAGTGCCACACAAAATGATAATTACAATATAATAAAAACAGTATTACGCAAACAAAAAGTATTAACTTAATAAAAATACACAGAGACATGATACAGTCAGTGGCCTCCTGTAGACTTACTTGCGTTCTTGGCAACTCCAGTTTCCATCACTTGAGAGATGTACTGCTCTAGCTCTGTTCTGAAGGCAATCTCTGCTCCAAACTTTTTCTCTGTGCCATTGTCAACAAGCAGGAAGTGAGTGTGGTTGTGGTCCAGGGCCGACGTTCCACGGACATTCCGTGAACTCAGATCTTCAATGTTGTACATTGCTGGAAATAGACCTCTCGACTGCAAAGGAGAAAGCTGATGAGTTAATCACAATTCATAATGCCAAAGCAAAAGTTTTAAATCTGTGTTTTTGTTTGTGTTTGGATTCCTTAGTTCTCAAAGCTGAAACAAATTTACAGATTACAATTTTAATATCAAAAGAAAACATTTGGTCTATGGTGAAATGCTCCAAAAAATATAATAGAAGACTCCGGTGGCTTGGAGAATGATTATGATTATTTTAAACAGCCTAGAAAGAAGATGTTTGAGGACCAAATAAAGAGGAAGACCGTGAGAAAGACGGAGCAATCAAGTGAGGCACTAGGGACCTCCTGCTAACAGCAGACTAGGGTGCTCTGGTAGCAGCAAATGGCGGGGAATGTCATCCAGGGTCAAGGACAGTGAAGGGTCAGATTGGCCTATGTGATTAAGGCAAGTAAGTGAAGTCAAACTCCCAAAAGTTTCATTTCTAATTACATGGCACCTAGCTAGCAGACTAGTTTAAATTACTACATAACTATAGTTCATATGTCTTTGAGATTCTACTACTCTCTATGACTGAGTACTGTATAATATTCTAAGTTAAGATAATTGTAAGTGCGCCTCCGTCTATATTCACTTTCTTGGAACATGATGCTCTGGTCTACTGACAGGTGATTCATTTCAGAAAAGATACTGATAGTTATTTGGAGTTGCCTAAGTGTTTTTGTTATAGTATCAATTTCTATAGGGCTTTCTCCTAAGAACTGTGGGGTGATCAGAAACCCAGATGGAGCCACCATCTCGACTCCATTCCTGATCCCAATCATGTGATCAGTTCAAGAAGGCAGTTCAGATCGAGGTGCTTGTAAATACTTTGAAATGTTGACAGTTTGTGCCACAACCACAAGAATGCCACCACAAATACATGTGTAATGATTATGTGACCAACACTACAAGTTAATGATGCTTCCTCAGAGAGTAAGCGGGTCACTTACATTGTTGGAGGAGGTCAAGGCCAGTGTACTAATAAAATTCTTCAATAAAATGCCAATTTCTCGGTGGCACGTGCCATAAAAATGTCTCCAACTACTAGTTTTGCCACGCAGCACCATGCAACAATTAAGGTTACACAACTACTGTTATTTATTATAGCTGCCATCTTGGAAACTAACAGTTTGGCATGGCAGGTTTGAAACGATAAATTGGTTTGGCCAAGTTGCTCTTAATTGTCTAATGAATGTGACACACACTACATAGATACATTTTTCAATGGCAAAAATATTCAACATTTGAAAATACTAATTTATGAGGGAGGGGAGGTGGTGTAAGAACTAATATTCTCAGCATGAATAGAAAAATGTTGACAATTGGGAATAGCACTTAGCATACTAACACAAAACAGCTTTTAGACAAAAAAGTCTCCCAACTCTTCTAACTAAACAATAAATGATGCCAACCTCATCTGCCCAAAACTACCGGTAACTCACATCTTCGCCCTCCAAACTCTCCTTGTTGTCAACGATCCCCCAGGTGGCGATACCGAGGGCCACGACATTCTGTTCTGATGCACCAGTTGTGAGCATGTGGTCGCGCACGGCCTCCCCGACAAATGCCATCACCCCCGTGTTGGTACCACCCGTGACAATCCAAGCACCTGTTGGTGACACCAGCAAACAGTGCAATGATCACATGGTTAGGATAAATGATCAGTCAAAACTTGATTCCATTGATAAATTTGAGAGAAGGTATATGAGGAAACCATGTCGTCTTTATTTATTTAAATAACAAAATTAGCCTGTATAATAAACATTATTATAAGAGGCAAAATAAATTGCATCAAATAGGTTCATCTGCAATGAGATTTATATTTACCAGATGAAGTTGCCGCATTCACCAGACCTCGCTTGAAGCTCGTCTTTAGTCGACTCTTCAGAAAGAAACTTTTGGCTCCCCCCGTCACGGAAACAACAAGTTTGGGAGGCGGCATGTGCCAATAGTCACTGAGGAGGGACCAGATGACTTCCATCGGGGTATTGGCATCCACACGCACGTACTGAAACATGACAGGAACACCTGGTGACATGAATGCCAGGTGACATCAATACTGGGTGACATAACATCAATGCTGGGTGGCATAAACACCAGATGACATCAATGCTGGGTGACATTAATATCAGATGACATTAATGTTGGGTGACATTAATATCTGATTACATCAATGCTTGGTGACATTAATATCAGATGACATCAATGCTGGGTGATATCAACACCAGATGACACCAATGCTAGATGCCATAAACACCAGATGATATCAATGCAGGGTGATATCAACACCAGATGACATCAATGCTGGATGACATCAACACCAGATGACATCAATGCTGAGTGATATCAACACCAGATGACATCAATGCAGGGTGATATCAACACCAGATGATATCAATGCTGGCTGACATCAACACCAGATGACATCAATGCTGGGTGATATCAACACCAGATGACATCAATGCTGAGTGCCATAAACACCAGATGACATCAATGCTAGGTGCCATAAACACCAGATGACATTAATGCTGGGTGACATCAACACCAGATGATATCAATGCTAGGTGCCATAAACACCAGATGACATCAATGCTAGGTGCCATAAACACCAGATGACATCAATGCTAGGTGCCATAAACACCAGATGACATCAATGCTGGGTGACATCAACACCAGATGATATCAATGCTAGGTGCCATAAACACCAGATGACATCAATGCTAGGTGCCATAAACACCAGATGACATCAATGCTAGGTGCCATAAACACCAGATGACATCAATGCTGGGTGACATCAACACCAGATGACATCAGCATCAAGTGAACTCAACAATAAATGACATTGACACCATATAATAATAATGTTAATGTGATGTGACATCAAAACTAGGTGCCAGAGACACCTGGTGACAACAAAACTAGGTGACAGAAACCCAGGTGACAAAAAACCAGGTGACAGATACACAAGGAGACAGACACCAGGTGACATAAAAACCAGGTGACAGAGACACCTGGTGACATAAAAACTAGGTGACAGAGACACCAGGTGACATAAAAACCAGGTGACAGAGGCACCAGGTGACATAAAAACCAGGTGACAGAGACCAGGTGACATAAAAACCAGGTGAAAGAGACACCTGGTAACATAAAAACCAGGTGCCAGAGACACCTGGTAACATAAAAACTAGGTGACAGAGACACCTGGTGACATAAAAACCAGGTGACATAAAAACCAGGTGACAGACACACCAGGTGACAGACACACCAGGTGACATAAAAACCTGGTGACCTAGACACCTGGTGACATAAAATAAACAGGTGACAGAGGCACCAGGTGACATAAAAACCAGGTGACAGAGACCAGGTGACATAAAAAACAGCTGACAGAGGCATCAGGTGACATAAAAACCAGGTGACAGAGACACCTGGTGACATAAAAACCAGGTGACAGAGACCAGGTGACATAAAAACCAGGTGACAGAGACATCTGGTAACATAAAAACCTGGTGACATAGACACCTGGTGACATAAAAAACAGGTGACAGAGGCACCAGGTGACATAAAAACCAGGTGACAGAGACACCAAGTGACATAAAAACCAGGTGACAGACACCAGGTGACATAAAAGCCAGGTGACAGAGACCCCAGGTGACATCAAAACCAGGTGAAAGAGACCCCAGGTGACATCAAAACCAGGTGACAGAGACACCAGGTGACATAAAAACAAGGTGAGAGAGACCCCAGGTGACATCAAAACCAGGTGACAGAGACACCAGGTAACATAAAAACCACATGACAGAGACTCCATGTGACATCAAAACAAGGTGACGATGGAGACATGCCATGTGTCATTGACACAAGGTGACATTTACAAAAGATATGATGTCGACACTGGAATCTGAGGGTTTGAACTGACATTTATTGTAGACTCGCCACACAACAATAGATTCAACGTGTGTGACAACTACTATACATGTGATATCATCACTTAAACTCTGTCATTTCAAGAATTTGACTTACCGGTGCATTCTTGCTAGCTTCCTGCCCAAAGCCAGTGAAAGTGATGGTTCCGAAACATGTTGGCTCAATAGTCTTTGTGTGTTTGTTGGCATCCCAGGAACCTGTGGCGCCCTCTGTCACTGGGATATTCTTGTCTTCGTGCCATTCCTCTTCTCTCCCACAGCCACAGATGGGGCTGCTGCAAGTGAGACAGTACCCAGTAACTGAGTGAGTATACATGTCAGTAATTGGAGTGTGCATGATGAGAATGAATTATCATCCAACCATCAGTGCTAGTCAGTGTAACACAAGTGTGAGCAAATGCACAGAGCAGGTAATGCAGACTTTGCTAATACAAAAGGACCTCACTGTTAATTAAGGTCACCTCTAGCTAGCGTCAGTTGTTAAGGAAGTCTGTGAGTGCGAGAATCTTTGTTTCATCTATGGAATCCATATCTGTCCCCTAGCGGGAGACTGTGATTCCTAATTTTAAAAGATCATATTTCCAGTGTTGAAATTCCAACTGATCGATGTTAACAAGCCATCAATGTGCTTGCGTTCTGCCATCTTCTACAGTCCTTAGTCTGCAGTAAGTGATACACGCATGACGCATCTATTAGTTTGAAGATCATTGTAGACATGACACATCCTGGACGCAGCCATTTTGTTTTATGGGCCATACACTGTGGTATTTACTTGTGATTGGTCAAAGTATCAGTGTGAGAGTTATACACTGTCCACACATGTGAGATTGGAGTGTGGACGCCTACATTTTTCTACAGACTCCCTAACATGACCAGAGTAGGATTCCAGCAGGACTACCGCCAATTTCCCATAAAACCTGACCTTGTTGAGGACTGGGTCAGAGTGACCTGGAGAGCAAACACCTGTTAAATTGACACAGACTGTGACTGTGTGCGATGTAGAATGAAAGTATGTGTCATATGTTGATTAATAAAACAATGCCATTGTTTTGGCCTATTGGCAGCACTGGACATGCGGTGTTGTTGTCAATGATAATTATTTATTTAGTTATTCTCAGTACGAGCCGATGATGATTAATATGAGTTATGTAGTACCCAATGTATATTGATTGTCATCAGGGTTTTTATGAAGAAGACTGCAGCAGGAGGATTAAGGGAGTGGGGGGTGAAAGATTGGGGGTTATAAGATGGAGATTTCAGGTGTGGAAAATTATATGTTTGGAGAAGATAAAAACCAAAGCCAGAATGATATATAAGTGAATCTACACCAAGCAAGAAGAGCTGAATAACTAGATAACAAGTTATCATGATGATACTAAGTCCCACCCTTCCTGATATGCCTCACCCACCCTATCTGTCATACCCCACCTTGTCTACATGTCCCTATCTGTTTGCTAAGCCCTACCATGTCTGCCAAATCACATTCTCTACCAAACCTCACCCTGTCTGCCAAGACACACCGTCTTTAACAAGCCCCACCCTGTCTGCCAAACCATACCCTCTTTATCAAGCCCTACCCTGTCTGCCAAACCACACCCTCTTTATCAAGCCCCACCCTGTCTGCCAAACCACACGCTCTTTATCAAGCCCTACCCTGTCTGCCAAACCACACCCTCTTTATCATGCCCCACCCTGTCTGCCAAACCACACCCTCTTTATCATGCCCCACCCTGTCTGCCAAACCATACCCTCTTTATCATGCCCCACCCTGTCTGCCAAACCACACCCTCTTTATCATGCCCCACCCTGTCTGCCAAACCACACCCTCTTTATCATGCCCCACCCTGTCTGCCAAACCACATGCTCTTTATCAAGCTCAACCCTGTCTGCCAAACCACACCCTCTTTATCATGCCCCACCCTGTCTGCCAAACCACACCCTCTTTATCATGCCCCACCCTGTCTGCCAAACCACACCCTCTTTATCATGCCCCACCCTGTATGCCAAACCACACCCTCTTTATCAAGCCCCACCCTGTCTGCCAAACCACACCCTCTTTATCAAGCCCCACCCTGTCTGCCAAACCACACCCTCTTTATCAAGCCCCACCCTGTCTGCCAAACCACACCCTCTTTATCAAGCCCCACCCTGTCTGCCAAACCACACCCTCTTTATCATGCCCCACCCTGTCTGCCAAACCACACGCTCTTTATCATGCCCCACCCTGTCTGCCAAACCACACGCTCTTTATCAAGCCCCACCCTGTCTGCCAAACCACACCCTCATGATCAAGCCCCACCCTGTCTGCCAAACCACATGCTCTTTATCATGCCCACTCTGTCTGCCAAGCCACACCCTCTTTATCAAGCCCCACCCTGTCTGCCAAGCCACACCCACTTTACCAAGCCACACCCTGTCTGCCAAGCCACAACTTCTTTATCAAGCCCCACCCTGTCTGCCAAGCCACACCCTCTTTATCAAGCCCCACCCTGTCTGCCAAACCACACCCTCTTTATCAAGCCCCACCCTGTCTGCCAAGCCACACCCACTTTACCAAGCCACACCCTGTCTGCCAAGCCACACCCACTTTACCAAGCCACACACTGTCTGCCAAGCCACACCCTCTTTACCAAGTCCCACCCTATCTTCCAAGTCACACCCTCTTTACAAACCCTCTTTACAAATTCCCATCCTGTCTTCCAAGCCACACCCTCTTTATCAAGCCTCACCATGTCTGCCAAGCACCGCCCCGTGCATACATATTACATACCCTCCTCTACTGTCCTTGTAGATATACTTGCAGCACTGGCGGTGTTTCACATTTTCCTTCACATACCGAGCCACTGTTCCCTGCAAACAACCAACAGACACTAGTGTACACCACCAACAGACCAACACATGACACTAGTGTACACAACCAACAGACCAACACATGACACTAGTGTACACAACCAACAGACCAACACATGACACTAGTGTACACAACCAACAGACCAACACTGCACATGACACAACCAACAGACCAACACTACACTGTGTACACAACCAACAGACCAACACATGACACTAGTGTACACAACCAACAGCCCCACACTAGTGTACACAAAAGCCACACTGACACTAGTGTACACAACCAACAGACCAACACATGACACTAGTGTACACAACCAACAGACCAACACATGACACTACTGTATACAACCAAAGGACCAACACATGACACTAGTGTACACAACCAAAGGACCAACACATGACACAAGTGTACACAACCAACAGACTGACACATGACACTAGTGTACACAACCAAAGGACCAACACATGACACTAGTGTACACAACCAACAGACCAACACATGACACTACTGTATACAACCAAAGGACCAACACATGACACTAGTGTACACAACCAAAGGACCAACACATGACACAAGTGTACACAACCAACAGACTGACACATGACACTAGTGTACACAACCAAAGGACCAACACATGACACTAGTGTACACAACCAACAGACCAACACATGACACTAGTGTACACAACCAAAGGACCAACACATGACACTAGTGTACACAACCAACAGACCGACACATGACACTAGTGTACACAACCAAAGGACCGACACATGACTCTAGTGTACACAATCAAAGGACCAACACATGACACTAGTGTACACAACCAACAGACCGACACATGACACTAGTGTACACAACCAAAGGACCAACACATGACACTAGTGTACACAACCAACAGACCGACACATGACACTAGTGTACACAACCAAAGGACCAATTCACTCAGATATACAGCTCTTATGGAAAATCCATCATTAAACAAAACTTGTTATTAAATTAAAGATTTTTTTCTAATTACAAATATTTATTGCAGTATTAGCAAGCACAATATTTCCACAATACACCAGTTACAATGTACTGCAGTCATCATGTTGACAGTTACAAGGTACTGCAGTCATCATGTTGACAGTTACAATGTACTGCAGTCATCATGTTGACAGTTACAATGTACTACAGTCATCATGTTGACAGTTACAATGTACTGCAGTCATCATGTTGACAGTTACAATGTACTGCAGTCATCATGTTGACAGTTACAATGTACTGCAGTCATCATGTTGACAGTTACAATGTACTGCAGTCATCATGTTGACAGTTACAATGTACTGCAGTCATCATGTTGACAGTTACAATGTACTATAGTCATCATGTTGACAGTTACAATGTACTGCAGTCATCATGTTGACAGTTACAATGTACTGCAGTCATCATATTGACAGTTACAATATACTGCAGTCATCATGTTGACAGTTACAAGGTACTGCAGTCATCATGTTGACAGTTACAATGTACTGCAGTCATCATGTTGACAGTTACAATATACTGCAGTCATCATGTTGACAGTTACAAGGTACTACAGTCATCATGTTGACAGTTTTCAGGTATTCAATGATCACTGTTAAGGATAAAAAACTTGATATGTGAGTTTCACTGATGCTCACCTCACGAATTTCACACACTTGAAAAACTATTCTTTGTTTAATTTTTAAAATATGTTTACCATACTTAAATTGTCAGGGACTCTATAGTCAGTATATAAAGTTACAAAGTCACCCAAAAAGTTCATAAAAGTTCACAAATGAAGATAATAGTTCATTTCTATAAAATTGTGAGCTTAGCATTTGCAGTCAACATAGAAGTGTTATAGGTGCATGTGTAATCAAGAAAATGTAGCCCCCTTTCTCACCCCACCTCTACCCCTGGTCCACAGTCAGAGTCATACAATGGACTTGGATTAACAGAATTCTGAATGACACAATAAGTTGTTTAGAATAAAATACCATGGCTCAGATGGATTCCTGAATCTCTCTCACTCTGGTCAATGCTCCTGTCTGTACCAGTACCACTGCCTTGATGCATCCATGCGTGCTAATTATTAGCAGGAACTTTGCTGAATTAGTTTTGTTTATAATTTGAAAATTTGATGAGTGCAACATGCAAGATTTGAACTTTCATTTTGGACTTATTAAATGCAATTTACATGCAATTTGGCAAGCAGTGTAACTTCAGCATATTTATTCTAGCATGACACCATTACACTAAACAAATTAAGAACATACAATACCACTTTAAAATCAACCACAGAATTGTACTGTGCATATAAGAGACACTTATGTTTCAGATTAATACAGCTAGCATATTAGCACTGAGCTTCAGCGTTAGTGCACACAGCTAAAAGACACAGACATACCTGCATCTGAGTGGAGTTAAAGTCAGGACACGCGGTTAGCAAAGACGTGGGTAGAACTTCACGCAGTAATATACCAGAGGCACGGTGCTAGAATGACGAATGTAAGACAACACACATACACAACATTGGCTTAACAATGTGTCACAATAGTGTAAGACAATGTGTCACAATAGTGTAAGACAATGTGTCACAATAGTGTAAGACAATGTGTCACAATAGTGTAAGACAATGTGTCACAATAGTGCCAGACAATGTGTCACAATAGTGTAAGACAATGTGTCACAATAGTGCCAGACAATGTGTCACAATAGTGTAAGACAATGTGTCACAATAGTGTAAGACAATGTGTCACAATAGTGTAAGACAATGTGTCACAATAGTGTAAGACAATGTGTCACAATAGTGTAAGACAATGTGTCACAATAGTGTAAGACAATGTGTCACAATAGTGTAAGACAATGTGTCACAATACTGTAAGACAATGTGTCACAATAGTGTAAGACAATGTGTCACAATAGTGTAAGACAATGTGTCACAATAGTGTAAGACAATGTGTCACAATAGTGTAAGACAATGTGTCACAATAGTGTAAGACAATGTGTCACAATAGTGTAAGACAATGTGTCACAATCGTGTAAGACAATGTGTCACAATCGTGTAAGACAATGTGTCACAATAGTGCCAGACAATGTGTCACAATAGTGCCAGACAATGTGTCACAATAGTGTAAGACAATGTGTCACAATAGTGTAATACAATGTGTCACAATAGTGTAAGACAATGTGTCACAATAGTGTAAGACAATGTGTCACAATCGTGTAAGACAATGTGTCACAATCGTGTAAGACAATGTGTCACAATAGTGCCAGACAATGTGTCACAATAGTGCCAGACAATGTGTCACAATAGTGTAAGACAATGTGTCACAATAGTGTAAGACAATGTGTCACAATAGTGTAAGACAATGTGTCACAATAGTGTAAGACAATGTGTCACAATCGTGTAAGACAATGTGTCACAATAGTGCCAGACAATGTGTCACAATAGTGCCAGACAATGTGTCACAATAGTGTAAGACAATGTGTCACAATAGTGTAAGACAATGTGTCACAATAGTGTAAGACAATGTGTCACAATAGTGTAAGACAATGTGTCACAATAGTGTAAGACAATGTGTAGTCACAGTGGCAAGTCACACTATATCACAATAGTGGTAAAGCAATGTGATGTGAACATTGTGACATTATTGTCACAATAGATGCAAGGCAATGCCAAGTATCACTGTGCAGTAGTGGCAAAGCATTATGTCACAGTAGTGGCAAGGCATTGTGTCACAGTAGTGGCAGGTCATTGTGCCGCAGTAGTGGCAAGGCATTGTGTCATAGTAGTGGCAGGGCATCATGGCACACTAGTGGCAGGGCATCGTGGCACGGCATTGTGCCACATGAGTGGCAAGGCATTGTGTCATAGTAGTGGCAGGGCATCATGGCACACCAGTGGCAGGGCATCGTGGCACAGTAGTGGCAAGGCATTGTGCCTCAGTAGTGGCAAGGCATTGTGCCTCAGTAGTGGCAAGGCATTGTGCCACAGTAGTGGCAAGGCATTGTGCCAAACGAGTGGCACAGCAATCTAGTGTGAACAGTGGGGCATAGCTGAGTATGTTGCTGCGTGTGAAGCACATTAGCTAAAAGCTGCTACAGTCAAACCACTGTTACCTGAACGTGTGCCATGAATACAGTCTGCATACATCAGAAATGTACAGTCATTTCCAATGTTTGAACAGAGATTATAAATATCCATTTCAAAAATTATTGATAGTAGATCCAAAGTACATTGAACCAGTTATGTCTACCCAATGTCTTCCATTTTAGTATGGCCACTTGGAGACTGTTTTTATGAACAACTGAAATTTATGAATACACATGAAAATCCAATGTGCCTTAAAAATACACACGTAACATATCACCATGCACCAAATACATCCATCAGCAAATGGCACATCGGCACAACTACAGAATCACTGGTACCTCACTAGCATCCACCAACAGCCTCATAAGGCACCAAATTCATAAGCCACCCTAATTAGGCATCATTTCATGAGATGTCTGTCTGTCATGTATACAAACATGGTCTACCTAAGCACACTGTATTCAGTAATAACTCCTTTAGAACTGTCCAATATGTCGTCTACACCAGATAAACAGTGCACTGCTAAATATATCCACACTGTGACTGAATCTTATCTGGACAAACACTTCCAGCCATTCAACTGCTGTGCACTGACCACTGTGTACCTGTCTTTCCTCCATTAGCCACTACAAATGACCACCAGCCCATAAGAATGTGGTCAATCATTATTAGCATAATTAATGCCATATTGTGACAACACATTGAGAACACAATTGTGACACATTACACCGATGGTTGGCACTTTGCCAGGAAGTGTCTAAGCCACTCTGTGTCAGAGCAGACACTAGCTGTTAGATCTAATCAACCTAGTGTTGTTATTTGTTAAGTATGTATTGCCTGTAACCTATTGGTCATTAATAACCACTGTAACACAGATTACAAAAGCATAGTTTCCCATTATTTCTTCAGCAAGCTACATAATCATATCTTTGGTTACTAAGGCAGTCGATCATGTGGTTTGCTATTAAGTTGTAATATAACATTTATGGTCTTAGAATCCATAGAATATTTATCAATGAAAAAACTGCATGATATGATAAATTATGTATGCAGACTACCACAGTATACATACCTTATATAACAGGCTGAATGGCTAGAAGTGTACGACTAGCAGTTACTGACAGCTAAATAGCAAACACAATTCACTAGCAGGGTGACAGGCTCATTGTCAGTAGAAGACTGAATGGTTAAGTGCTGGTAAAATGCTGATTGGTCAGTTGCCAAAAACAGACTGAGTGGCTAATTGCAAATAACAAAGATGGGCTAACTGTTGATAACAGGCTGATGGGCTAACTGTGGGTAACAGGCTGATGGGCTAACAATCAGAAGTGGACTGAGTGGCTATAGTAGCGAATAACAAAGATGAGCTAACTGCCAGTAACACGTTGATAATGGGCTAGTATATATTAACAGGTCGTTTGGAAAAATAGTCATAGGAATCACACACACATATTAATCACGTCAAATCTTAGTTATTGTTTAATAGTCAGTAAAAGGTTAAGTAAATAAGTATTGGTTAGCCTTAAAATAATACTGAATTACAATTGTGTACTAGCAGTATAATCTATAGTTATACATAACACTGGACACAACACACAATCAACAACAAAATGGTAATATTATAAATAACACATCAACATTAGAGTTAAATACTCTTTATAACTTAATATACATACATCATAAAACTATAATTTCTTATTGATTGCAAATATTATCAGAATTATATGCAGCATAATTTTAAATAAACATGATTTCCTCCATGCTCACAGGGAAGCTGTGCGTGTGTAGTGACTTACCGGGGCCACCACCTGCTGCACTCGGGACGTGTCTCTCGAATCTACACGAACTTTGAACGACCGTGTCATCGTATTGAGGGCAGACGACTGTTGCCTGCTGATAAATGTGGTGCTCACTTCATCTGCCTCCTCCTCAGATGCTATCAACTTTGTCTTTGATTCACTTCGGTGTCTTCGTTTCTGCCTGTCACCTGCATCGCTGTCCACTGACTGGCCAGGAGATACTGCAGGTGTTCCACCGGACATGTCTCCCTGCTGCACCAATGTCGTAGCAGCCTTCTTCTTCTTCCTGTCTTTGCGATGTTTCTGTGTGCTTGGCTTGGCAAGTGGGGGGAGGGCGGATGTCCCTGAGTCCTGAACTGAGGCTTGTCTACTGAGAGGAGGGGTGTCTGAAGACATGGTCGTGTCGTCACGTTGGTCACTCAGGAGCAGTCTCTGCTGGTAGTCACGCAGAAGTTGATCCTGCCTGTCCTCAGACATAGAGGTGCCAGGTTCATTTATGTCTGGCAGAGGTTCAGGGCTGGGGCCTGAAGCAACCATAGTATGTTTATTGAGCCCTCATTAAAGTGAATTTCACACACAATCTGAACAATTCAATCTGCAACAGGACCACAAAGAGTGATATGTTTGTATTTGATATTTACGTGAGGAAACAGGCAGTGTACATCAATATTCATGGCCAGATTAAATAACTCCACCAAGTGCTCATTCTTTTGGATATCTCACTTCACAGTGCTCACGGTGTGTCACAGGTCACACATACACACACACATGTACACACCCGCACACACACACACACACACACACATGTACACACACGAACACATCCACCATGCACATACATGTATGCATGGTCGCATGCACACACACGCACACACACATGCACACACGTATGCACGACACAACAGCATACATCATCAGGGATGCAACGCACCACACACACATGTACACATATGCACCACGCACACATGCATGGCCGCATGCATACACACATGCACACACACACACACACACACACACACACACACACACACACACACACACACACACACAATTGTATGTAATCAGATCTAATCAGCTGGCCATTAAAACTTTCATTCCTTAGATGGCATGTGGACTACAATACCTTACGATTATTGAAACTCCAATAATTCTTCACTTTCTATTTTTATTATTAAGTGGGACATTTATAAACAGTGATACCAATGGGAATTTATAGAATGACATTCCACCTCAGTGATTCCTTGACAGGTTTTTCCATTTAAGTCAATCAATTTGAATCATTAAACATGAAATAGACAATGACACAAGTGATATAACTAATATCTTTGGATGGTGTTTGACATATTCTGAGGGACAAGAACACCAGTGCAAGATTGCCACCAGTGATTACCTGTAGCAAAGTTATTATCCACCAAAGATTCATCAAGTGTGCTCCACGCAGGTTGTGCTAGGTCTTGTGGCCCTGATTCGCTGCTCACTCCATGCACATTGATGAGACGTGGCGTTGAGACACTCACCAGGGGTATTTCTGTCACAGTGTCACCACTTGGAGAAAGTCGTCTGTCTGGCTGTCCACCTGTCTTGTGTTCTTGGTTCATGCCTTCCTGCTCTACACAGTTACACTAGACTATCACCTGAAATGCAGTCCATGAAATATTTCAGTCTCTATCACGCCGCAATTTGCAAGCAACGTTTGATATAACTACATAATAATAACAATATCTTTATTATTCATAGAATGGAGATAGCATTGTAGAGGGTGCATAAAACATGGTACATGTGTTATTGGATGTTTTACTAGGATAAAACTAACATACATGGCTACATTAGTTCCACAGGATCACTGTTGTGTTCTAAAAAAAAAATGTAGCATGATGAAATTGCTTATTTATTTTGTCAACATAATTGTTAAAGTTTGCTTCAAGATCTGAAATGTAATTGATTGCAACACATAAATTTTAATAACACATTTTATTCACACAATCATTCCATGTACAGTGCAATTCATTTCATATATTTTCATGCATCGGTTGTCGAGTTATTAGAATTTTAATGCAAGCAACATGCAGCATAATTCACAGATGGCTGCCATCTTAAAATGGTCTCCCACAGCAGGGTGTAAAATAAAAAGGCTGTCTACCCAGTAAAGAGTTAAATAAACGAGCAAAATAATGCCAAAAAAACGATCGTATTTAAATGTTAAACCAACGTTTCTGCTACCATTAAGTTAACGTTAGATTAACGTTTGCATACTATCTGGATCTGTGGTAGATGCTCCATCAGTAGGGAGGTCAGACCAATTTGACGTCCCTTCTGACAACATGGGGAGACAGGGGCCCGAGTTTAGTGGCCGTAATTTATTATCATGCAACATACCTGTTCTTGTATAATTTTTCTTATGTTGCTATAATGTCATTCTATGATTCTGCGCCGATAACTGATTTTTTGGCGGTGTTTAAAAGGTGTTAATGATTTTTTCCCTCTCGGTGTCGTATTTCGGTTTTCATTGTTTACGCCCGCGGCCATATTGGATCACGTTGACAGGCCCCATCTTTCAAAATTGTTTGCGAGATTATGTTAATGACTATGGCCATTTTGAAAAGTATGGAACGAAGAAGAAAGATAAAACTATATGATCATATAAATATCATCGTAATCCGTCAATAAAAAGTTGTAGTAATTAGGCAGTTAAAATGACCTATCTTTGGCGATGTTTTATGGGTACTTATTTAATATGCTTCAAGTTGCTTCATATGCAGTAGTGTAAAGAATTGTCTGGACGATAACGTGGTCACAGTGATGGCTTGCCAATCGATAGCACAAACTACCACAAAGTCCATTTATGGAGCCCCTGTCTCAAACTACGTCGCCATTTTGCCTTCTTCACCCGTACGCGCGGTGCACGCAATGCATTGTGGTATACAAAGCACTCGGATCTCGACGTGGTCGACAGCGGATGTTTTTGATTAATAGTATTAAAATTTATTGATGACAGGTTCTGACGGCTGCAGGTGTGGCTGTGCAAACTAATTAATTACTGCCATGTTTAATGGAGCAAATTTATATTAAATTGTTTATTTGTATTGTATTGTTTTATATGTTTAGCATATCATTTGCACGTTTGTGTATTGGTTAGGCTACATTTAATTGATTAATTATATAAAAAATTGATTATGAATTTTTATCAATTTTTCCAAATTATATTACACAAGACTTACTCTTTGATGACAATTAATTTTTAGTTTTGAGTTTTGAGAATTATGTAATTTGTGTAATGTTGACAAATTATGACACATATTAAATGAATGAAAACATGTGTAAATAAAAATGTAAAAGGTTATGACATGGTGATTAACTTTCTTCAGAGCAGTGTAATTTTTTTAATGATCTTGTGATTTATGTACAAAATCAAATAGGAGAATGTTTGGAAAACAATAAAACAATAGTTTG
Organism: Ridgeia piscesae; assembly: GCA_025642075.2. Lineage (NCBI taxonomy): Eukaryota > Metazoa > Annelida > Polychaeta > Sabellida > Siboglinidae > Ridgeia > Ridgeia piscesae. The sequence continues at coordinate 59,294 of JAODUO010002014.1, read as the reverse complement.
TTTTATAAAATAGCATTTTCATTATTATTTCATATGTGTACTTGAAGGAAGCATCATTGCATTTTAATTAATTACTAATATCAGAAGAATTTTTTTGCATTTCTAAAGGTTTATTTATCTGTTAGAAATTTGTCGGAAAATGGTGAAAAATTTGAAATTTCTAAAAATTGCAGTTTCCTTAATATTTCATCTACATACATGAAACAAGCACCATTGCACTTCAGTTAGTGAATATGACTAAGGAAAAATATAAAAAATTACAATATGTGTGGTTTATATAAAAAAAATCATATATTAGCAAGCCTTCAGAAAAAGTCATGAAATGTGTAACTTCACACATCTGTAGTTTGCTTAATATTTCACTTAAATACATGAAACAACTACCATGATACTTCTTATGGTGACTACTTTCAGGGAAGAGCAAAAAAGAATTTTTTTGTTCGAAAGAAAAATTTGGTCCGACCACCCTACCATCAGTCCAATCATTTGATTTTGAAGTAAAAATTGATAAACTATATATGGAAAAATCATCCAATAAAAATGTATTTACTGCACCACGTCTACGATGGACTGTGTCACCTTTAGATGCATGCGCACAATCTCAAAACAATGCTCAAAACAGAACTGGCACAAGAGGCAGGAATGCCTAATACAAGCCAGAAAAGGACATGTAACACAGTGACAGTGTAAGAACATGTAAGAAAGATCCAATTAAACCCGAGATCGCACTTGCAGGTTGCATTTGATCGCTCATTTGATCGACTAATATTCAATTTAATGTCACCGGCATGGGACAACCTACCTGATCGTCGATTAAAACGACTTTTTTCAAACCATCTTATCGAGCTATCGCAGTGTCAAGCAAGTAAATATTTACACGTACAACGCCATATCCATAGCGCATCATCGTCGCCGAGGACGCCATCAGATGTATGTCGCCTGACAAAATATCCGACGAAAAAATGTCAAGGGCGAACTGACTATATGAATAATATCCGACGAAAAAGTGTCAAGGGCGAATTGGCTAGATGAATAATCCAATTGTCAGTTGCATTTAATTCCGTCTTCTTTGTACCAATTGTTAAATGGATATGCTCAAAAATTAAATTGATGCCAACCTTATTTACATTCCATTTGTGAGGTGTGTAACAGTCTAAAATGATGCATACTAAAAGGCGGACCACGACATGGCAGACGGCGCTGAAACGGCGGACCACATTCACACAAATGTTTGCGTGCGTTGTAATAATTTCTGTTTTTACGGTATTCTTGTGATGTGATTAGTATTTCACTAATAACATACATGTAATAAGCAAATTTAACTACAGTAATTACAAGTTAGCATATACATGTTTGAAAAGCGAAATACAAATCTTGCTCCTTCTGCATACATAACATTTATATAATAAATCTTAACATGCATATGTCTGCATATGGCCTACATTTATATTAATATGTTTAATTTTATTACATTTATATTAATATTTTTATGTTATTAAATTTATATTCAAATAGCTTTTTATTATTACATTTATATTACTTTTTATATTTTTTATTTTATAATAATATTTTATGTTATCAATTTGTTTATAAGTATGCCTCTAGGTCATATCTGTGTTATAATTTAAGTTAATATAATTTTAATGCGGGTGATAAAATAAATGTGACTGTAAGAAGTAACATATAGGTATTAGTGAGCGTCGGTATTAGTACTAACTAGGCCTACAACGTACACTTGTGAAGAGGTAATGTCCATCAACATTCAAAAGTCCTCACCAAAGGCCGACAGCCAATAACAAGTGTTACTATCCTATGAAAACATATACCGTTAGGCGCGTTGTTACATCTAAAGACAGCTAGGCCCAAATACAACGTCCACAATCTCAGTGAAGAACATTCTATTAAATAACCTTTGGTCAATAACATGAACTACTGACCAACCCATTAACAAATATGCAGGCAGTAGTGCAATCCGAGATAAAATCACATTTATGCCCTTTCACGGTAGATCAAATCATAGAACATCAAAAGACGGCTGAAGCCTCACGATTTCTTATCTGCCAGGTGACCGTTTCTATAAGGTCAATATTCAGTAACATGTATTAGTAGCTTGTGAACACGAGTTAGGCGAGTCATTACACTATACAATTTAAATAAACTGATAGCATAACGCCGCCGTCTATACGTGCGACTTCTGTTTTCGACTGAGCGAGTACTCATATAATATACTCATAATGAGGTACCACAATAACTAATCCGACAGAGGGCGCCCTGACGCGACTAGGGTCTTTGTGCTGTCTTTTGCGTAATCTTGACGTGTGTAAAATGCAGCACGGTTTTGCGAAACATTTTGCGGAACGCTTGTTTAAATCATCCTACAATCAGCTGTTGAACTCGCATGACTCCGAAGCTTCACACATTGCTAAATATGGACATGACCGTCAATGTGAAGGTATACTATGTATATTAATGTACATTTAGTGATTTACCGTCGATGGAACGTCGACTGGTGGCCCGACGACAGATGTGCTGGCTCGATGCCGGAAAGGATGTTTAAAATCATCTACAGCTCGCCTCACACGAGACTGCTACGTCTTCACATATAGTTAAATATTGACATCGTATAACATGTCCGTCAATATGAAAGCATAATGTCTACATTAATGTACATTTATAGTCGATGAAACGTCGCGGGTCGTTCGAATGAATCCTGTGCCAAGATGGTGTTGTTTTGGATGTTCTGTCTACTGACCACACATACGGCATGCCCAGTTGCCCACATAAAAGCTATCGCTGGCTACGCGTCTGCACGGTCAATGGCTAATTGAGGATGATTTAAACAAGCGTTCAGCAAAACATACAAACAAATCCATGTTCGTCGCTAGAGGCGCTGATACGCAACTAGGGTCTCGTTGCGTATTGGCGCCTTTAGTGACTAACGTGGATTTGTGGAACCCATTTAAAGCCTAACATATAAATTTATTTCTAAGATTTTATAAATACAAGTAACACCATTCGGTAGTACATTTAGAAATGTTATTTACGATCGCACGCGCAAATAACAACAACAAAGTTTGTACACATGGAATAAAGATCGGTGGCATCTTTGCGAATACGGTCCGCCGTTTCCGCGCGGTCGGCCAGTTCGTGGTCCGCCTTTTTGTGTGACCTTATTTAGTGGTGGCACAGGAAATCCTTTCTGCACAGGCGTATGAATATTGGCGGCCTTTTAAAAATGTTTTTCATGTTTGCGACTATTTTTATTTTGAAACAATGATATGAACAAGAAACTAAAGAAAGCTAACATTACATATACATGTAATAGTTGCAGAATAATTGAATCAGATAAATATTTATGATCGTCATGGACAAGAGGAAGAATAAAACGACGAAACAATTAGCTATGTGAGTGTCTGCAAGAGTTATTTTTATATTAACCAGTGTCAGTGACCAGTTACTTGAGTTGAGACGTAGAGTCTTGACTACTCGTCTCAAGATTCATGCTCACAGTCTCGATAAAAGGTTAAAGAAAGCTGACACAAGAGGCAGGAAGAGAATTATATTCACAAATGACGAAATAAAAAATATAATGTTTACTTGCAATGCAGATGCCATAAATACTGGATCGAGTATACCTAGTATTAGAAACTGGCAAAACCACATTACATTTAATGAGTTTTAAAAGTGTTCACAATTTGGATCGTTCACCCAAAAAAAGTATTAGAAAATGGCAAAACCACATTACATTTAATGAGTTTTAAAAGTGTTCACAATTTGGATCGATCATCGTTCACCCAAAATTGTAAAGAAAGCATTAAAAGTGCTATTTGGGTCATTCCGTGTGAACGCAACCAATGGGGTTGCTGTCATCTCTTAGATTTTTTAATATATCAGTATGGTGAAAGCCTTTGGTAAGATTAGAAAAAATCAAAAATTTGGAAGTTTGATAAATTTCCATATTGCAAATAGTCATATTTATTGCTCTGATAATACACAATGTTATGCATAGATATCAAACTGACACAACAGTTCATTAAACCATCCATATATTTAGCTTGCAATCAATGTTTGAAAAACTTTCGTATATCACGAGCAATTTATTTAACAAATTGGGGCACCCACACGTATGCCATTTTTGTTGTGAATGAAGCTCGGAAAGATATTGAGACTTACTAGTTATTTGAGTTATAGGAATGAACTTACACAGAAAAATTAATTAAATATTTTTTTTTTAATAACATACCATCTTTGCATATGTATAGATTCATAATTAAGGCAATCAGACCTGCCATATTTCTCAGATTTGCACATTTATATGTTTAAATACCAAATATGTACAGTTGGTTTCTAATTTTGCTCACAATCAGGGTCTGAAAACCCTCTCGCAAGTGATATTTTGAATAAATCATGATGTTTATCAACTTACCATACACTGTATTTATGTTCTAATTGTAGACATGCAATCTCTATATTATAGAGAACAACTCCACACAATTTCACTGACACAGGCTAAAGAGTTGACTAGTGAAATGTGAATAAAATTATTTATTTTTAACAAGCTGTTAAAAAACATCTAAGTCCCAAATTTCAACCTGCCATAACTTGAAAACTATTTAAGCTAGAATGCTCAAATTTTGGATTCTTGCTAATCTTACCAAAGGCTCTCACCACACTGATCTATTCAAAAATCTAAGAGATGACAGCAACCAATTTCTGGAATTTGTTGTTGCGTTCACTCGGAATGACCCATTTATAGCAAATACCTAAAATGACACTATTCCAGGTAAATTTAAGGCATAACATAATATATATATATATATACATATATATATATATTAAGGCTTATGGTTATATGGAGTAATAGTAAAGTTCTCCAATATTGCCTTGATGAAAAAATCTGTTGTCTGTGCAGAAATTTAGAAATTTTGACGCTTATAATTAGAAATCTTTTAACATCACCTTGGATTAATAAAAAAAAAAAAAATCTACAGTGTATTTCAATAATTTATGGGTTGACTAGGTCAGACACAAATTAATTTAAATGTGAACACTACTGCTTTGCAATATTCACATTTAAATGTGGACACTACATGAAATACTAATGGCAAAAGTTTCATTTTAATATGGTGACCCCAAGATCCCCACCTCAGACGAATGTAGAAAAAATCAATTTCTATGAATCTCAGAAAAATTAGCCTGTTAGGTCGTACAACACAATGACAGAGATGGATCCACAGGAGACAGACTCATATTGGTTTATACCAAGCAACAACATGTATACTTTTATAGTGCTCAATGCTCACACTTTTCAAGCTGCACAAAGCATTTTACAAACTAATGATATTATAGTTTATATATATATATATATATATATATATAAAGCATGAGGCGACGAGATGCATGTCTTGTAGTTGTATGTTAAATATTGGGAATTTATAATTGATTTATAACTTGTGATGTGATATGTCTTTGAACCACTTCATATTAAGATTACTTGGATTTGCAGAAAGCTTGGAATAGTACGGAAGCGTACAAGTGGTTCCTTGGCCAGCAAAACACACAACTTTAAACGTACAGGTAAATACACATTATACAACTTGTAGGAGCAAGTTTCTTGTGGTCTGTTCATTTTCATTTCCATCCTAAAACACCAGTGTCATATTTAAATTACAGTCTATACAATAAATGTGATTCATATTGTATTGTCTCAAGTGTAACTGTAAGCCTACTATGGTAAAGGTTTACACAGAGTAACTTTTTACAGCATTTTTATTTACTCTCTTGGGTGCTATAAATCACCCTATTATATTATATTATGATACTTTCCTATATGTATATATCAACCATTAATCAGTGATATCTCATAAATGTAACAGTAAGTGTAAATGTTCAGGTATATGTTGCCAGACTGCATGTATTCTGAATGAGATCTTCTGGTGTCTCAGGGCAGATATTCTGCTATCTAGTGGTGTTGGACTTTGAGTCGACATGTTGGGAAGATCGTCGGAACATTCCACAAGAAATCAGTAAGTCATTGAATTTTGTTGTTGTTGAAAGATTCAAATGGAAATTTGTCATTGTTGTTCTGCAACTGCCTAATGAAAGTTAGATTAATATTTTATATTTAATTCAGCTTCAGTGACTAAATGCTGACTTTGTAGCAAACTATCAATGTTAACTCCTGTTATGCATCATTCCAGGACATGTATTGGTGACATACTTAGTAGTTAGCATATCATTTACCTAGAAACCTGTATTAAGTCATGTTGTAAGAAGTTAACATACTTTGTAGAATAGTATTTAAATTTGAGTTGTATGACATTTCCTCTGTGGATTTTTGTGTCATCTCATAAGACTTAATAGTCAGATTTCAGCGGGATAATTTGGCTGTCACGTGTAGATGGGGGCAGGTGGTATACCTGGTCTCTGTTCGTGGCAGAGACTCTCTGTTTGATGGAAATGGCCTCCACTTTGCTCTTATGCTGGATAGTTGTTCTCTGGTCAAGACTTTGGTGTTACCCGTGGACACCAAGTGCCCTGTGGTCAAACAATGGTCTCCTACTCACGTAGGTTTGTCTAGTTCGTGTGTTCTTTATATTCAATTGTTTACTATGCCATACACTTGTACAGTAAGAATAGTATCAGGGATGTCATTTTCCATTTTTTCTGTTACTATCCAGCTGGGCTGTGTTGAAGTCAGTAGTATAGTAGTATCCTCTACTGATCTGTGTCTAACCCGAGTTGTTACTGTTTAGTTGAGTTTCCCGCAGTGTTGTTGAACACATGCACAGGAGAGATAGAGCGAGAGTTCCACCACTATGTGCAGCCTCACGAGAAACCCATCCTCTCTGACTTCTGTAAGCAGCTTACTGGCATCTCACAAGTAAGTGCACGCACACATACACACGCATACACTCAGTAAAAACACATACATAAGCACAATATCTTGGCTTGACATGTTACCTAGATCGATTGTTTTTTAAATAATTACATTCAAATATGTTAAAGCCAAAATAGCACCAGGTACAACAAGCAACTGTAATGTTGCACATGATGAATGTATAGACATTTACAGTTATGAAACTTATTTTGCAATATCAGGTATCACCAGTGACATCAGATGTTCTGTAAAGGCAAAAGTTGGTTGAGTGTTGGTTGATATATGTGGCTGTGTGAGTGTCAGTTGGTGATGTATGTGGCTATGTGAGTGTTCGTTGGTGATATATGTGGCTTTGTGAGTGTCGGTTGGTGATGTATGTGGCTATGTGAGTGTTCGTTGGTGATATATGTGGCTTTGTGAGTGTCGGTTGGTGATGTATGTGGCTATGTGAGTGGTGGTTGGTGATGTATGTGGCTATGTGAGTGTCGGTTGGTGATGTATGTGGCTATGTGAGTGTCGGTTGGTGATGTATGTGGCTTTGTGAGTGTCGGTTGGTGATGTATGTGGCTATGTGAGTGTTCGTTGGTGATATATGTGGCTGTGTGAGTGTCAGTTGGTGATGTATGTGGCTATGTGAGTGTTCGTTGGTGATATATGTGGCTTTGTGAGTGTCGGTTGGTGATGTATGTGGCTATGTGAGTGTTGGTTGGTGATGTATGTGGCTTTGTGAGTGGTGGTTGGTGATGTATGTGGCTTTGTGAGTGGTGGTTGGTGATGTATGTGGCTATGTGAGTGTCGGTTGGTGATGTATGTGGCTATGTGAGTGTTGGTTGGTGATGTATGTCGCTTTGTGAGTGGTGGTTGGTGATGTATGTGGCTATGTGAGTGTCGGTTGGTGATGTATGTGGCTATGTGAGTGGTGGTTGGTGATGTATGTGGCTATGTGAGTGTTCATTGGTGATGTATGTGGCTTTGTGAGTGGTGGTTGGTGATGTATGTGGCTATGTGAGTGTTGGTTGGTGATGTATGTGGCTTTGTGAGTGGTGGTTGGTGATGTATGTGGCTCTGATGCAGGAGCAGGTGGATGATGGCATCCCTCTGAACCTGTGTCTCTCTCGCTTCTCACACTGGCTGCAGAGACTGGCGCAAGAGAAGAATATCTCATACAACACGGCCGGCCCGGCTGACGGCAGCAGGTGCACTTTCGTCACTTGGTCAGGTGAGAGCAGGGAGATAGTGAAGGCACCCTTCTTCGGTCTACAGGGACAAGCAATTCTGCAGCATTTCATGTGTTTGGAGTCTGTGCTCTTGTACTTTCAGACTGAGACTTGGGCATGTGTTTGGAGTCTGTGCTCTTGTACTTTCAGACTGGGACTTGGGCATGTGTTTGGAGTCTGTGCTCTTGTACTTTCAGACTGGGACTTGGGCGTGTGTTTGGAGTCTGTGCTCTTGTACTTTCAGACTGAGACTTGGGCATGTGTTTGGAGTCTGTGCTCTTGTACTTTCAGACTGGGACTTGGGCATGTGTTTGGAGTCTGTGCTCTTGTACTTTCAGACTGGGACTTGGGCATGTGTTTGGAGTCTGTGCTCTTGTACTTTCAGACTGGGACTTGGGCATGTGTTTGGAGTCTGTGCTCTTGTACTTTCAGACTGGGACTTGGGCATGTGTTTGGAGTCTGTGCTCTTGTACTTTCAGACTGAGACTTGGGCATGTGTTTGGAGTCTGTGCTCTTGTACTTTCAGACTGAGACTTGGGCATGTGTTTGGAGTCTGTGCTCTTGTACTTTCAGACTGGGACTTGGGCATGTGTTTGGAGTCTGTGCTCTTGTACTTTCAGACTGGGACTTGGGCATGTGTTTGGATTCTGTGCCCTTGTACTTTCAGACTGGGACTTGGGCGTGTGTTTGGAGTCTGTGCTCTTGTTCTTTCAGACTGGGACTTGGGCATGTGTTTGGATTCTGTGCCCTTGTACTTTCAGACTGGGACTTGGGCGTGTGTTTAGAGTCTGCGCTCTTGTACTTTCAGACTGGGACTTGGGCGTGTGTCTGGAGTTTGAGAGTCGTCGTAAGCAACTGCGTAAACTGACCCCCCTGTCCAGCTGGATTGACCTGCGGGTGACGTATAGGGTGTGTTGATAACATCACCAAACTTGTGCCTTTGGCCTTATGAATATTCCTGTATATTTTCTGTATGAAATTAGTCTTAGATTAGTTACAAATATTTGTTCGTTAAAGATTTGATGTAAATAAAATATTGTAGATGACACTACATCTATGCAAAATCACAACGTAAAACTTTGACTAAATCTTGTTGGTAGTTTGCATTAAGTCATGTTTCCTGTGTGGTACTTAGTCTTAGTCTCTTCACGACCTTCAGTGAAACCTGTCTGAGTTACAAGGGAGTCTCGCCATGGCCAAGAATTGCAGTTCTAATATCAACAGTGTTTCCCTCCTTTTAGAAGTTCTACAGTCGCAGACCTTCAGGTTTGAATGGCGCCTTGTTGGACTTGGGCATTGCATTTGAAGGAAGACAGCACTCAGGTGAGATACACAGGGTGGTCTGTCTACACAGGGTGGTCCATCTACACAGCGTGGTCTGTCTACAGGGTGGTCCATCTACACCGGGTGGTCCGTCTAAACAGGTGGTCCATCTACTCAGGGTGGTCCGTCTACACAGGGTGGTCCGTCTACACAGGGTGGTCAGTCTACACAGGGTGGTCCGTCTACACAGGTGGTCCATATACACAGGGTGGTCCGTCTACACAGGGTGGTCCGTCTACACAGGGTGGTCTATCTACACAGGTGGTCCATCCACACAGGGTGATCCACCCAGTGTGGTCCATCCAAACAGAGTGGTCCATCTACACAGGGTGGTCCATCTAAACTGGTTGGTCCTTCCACACAAGGTGGTCCACTGTACAATAATTTTAGTAATATCAAGTTATATATATATATATATATATATATATATATATATATAATTTGTATACACTTTATAATAGCTATGTATGGTATGTACGAACTATGGGGTTTTACCCGAAATAAATATATTCGTATATACCATGAAATAATGGGAGTTAAATTAGAGTGCTAATCTGACACCACTGCAAGTGTGTCTGCGATGGCTGGGTCCAGCAATCTGTTTCTCTGTCGTCACTTCCTTTGACCATTGACCTTATTTGCACTGTTCTTACGGCTGATACAGTTGTGACTGGTGAAGTCAATAACAATAATTATTAGTTTGACTCAGCTTGTGAGGACAATAATCTCTAAATCTAGTAGTTGTATGATGCCAGATAAGGTGGTATTTTTCATAAATAAATAAGCATATTAAGATGTTTCCTAGGCACACAGGACTAGTTATGACAACACTAGTTGACCCTGTACAGTTACATGAGATCTGTTCTTGTTGTTTTCCAGGACTAGATGACGCACGTAACACAGCAAAGTTGGCCTGGAGAATGATCTGTGATGGTTGTCTGATGACAATCACCAAGACTCTGACTCCTGTAAGTGTCAACAGTCACATGACCCTCAAGTGTTTTTGTCGCATCACCTCTCACCAGTAGGTGTTGTAAATAGTTTTGTCTTGTATTAATAATACTAATGTCGAATTTCAGACACAAGTCCATATTATGTACACACAAGTAAAATATATTTAAAAATAAATGAAAATATTAGATAAATAAAAAATACAACTGTAATGTTAATAACAATTATATACAGCCCTGTTTAATTATAGAGTGTGTAGTCGAATAATCGGTGTGTGTGTTTGGGTTAATTCTGATTTGGCACAGGGCAATTCACTGTTTTATTTTACTTTTGCATCTGTTTCAGTCGTGGAGAGGTCAAAACTGCATTGGCCAAATATGCCCACAGCCAAACTTAGGGATAACAACAACAGCCGACAAGTTGACCAGCAAACAGACAGGACATAGTGACCCTGTGTTGTCACAGGACAAGTATACGAATAAGAAAAGTGATCATGGACATGCTTCAGCTAAACCTGTTGTGTCAGATGTGAGAACTGGCAGTGGACACGCTGCAGCTAAGCCTGCTGTGTCAGTTGTGAGACCTGGCAATGGACACGCTGCAGCTGAGCCTGCTGTGTCAGTTGTGAGACTTGGCAGTGGACACACTGCAGCTAAGCCTGCTGTGTCAGTTGTGAGACCTGGCAGTGGACACGCTGCAACTAAGCCACAATTTTCTGCATCCAGAAATCACCTCACAAACACACACCACTATGTTGTGCCTATGTTCACATCTTTGAAACCAACGTGTGTCAAAATGTCTGCAAGTTACCAGCCAAGACCAGGATCTGCCTTTACATCAAAGGCCTGTCCCACACATGCAGTGATTGCACCAAGCACTATTACAACTAGTCACAAAGTCACAAAGCAGATGGGGTTTGACGTAGACAGTCCACCAGAGGGGCAAGGAAAGTCATCATTTGGACTAACCCTCTCAAATGTCACCCCGAGAGATATCACAAACTTGCCACTTGGTGTGGTCATTGCATCAACAACAAAAACCAATGCCACATTCCAAGATTCACGTGCGTTTTCCAAACCTTTATATTCACCAGCATACCAAAGTTATTATGTTGAGTCCACCCCTAGTCCAAACGATGGTGACATTGAAAACAACGTACAACATAGTTGTTTTAAAACCCCATCCGTGACCCCTGACTCTGGAGCAGGGCGCTTATTAAAGACTCCGCCCCTGTGCCAATGTGGGCGTCGATGTAAACGCAACTATGTCCAGTCGCCAGGTGCCAACGTGGGCCGGTCGTTCTTCTGTTGCCCCCTGGGAAGGCGGAGTCCTGGCAACAGGAAGTCACCAACAGGTTGTGGCTTCTTCCAATGGGAGCAGGCCGCTATGAAGCGCCGTCATGCCAGCAGCCCAGCCTTGTCTACTGGCTGCACTGCTTCAAGGTCTGTCCACGGTAGTCCCTCCTCCAACCTGCTCCCACAACCGAACTTTGACACCCCGAGGTCAAAGGTGAAGGTCTGTCTAAACAGTCGAGACGGACAACTTTTTAGATGAGATTTTACAAAAACTGATTTTTATATCTGATGTCAGATAATGTGTGTGATCGTTTTGAGCCAGTCATTGTGATAATAAGTTAGTGCGTACACAAAACTGTTTTCAGACAGTAAAGTGGGATTACATTTGTATTTATTTTGTCATGTTATGATTGATTGGTCATGCATGATATCGCTATATTACCGCAGTATAAAACATATTGTTATCTTGTTATAGATTCACTATTTTATTTCTGACCTACAATAAATAAGGGCTTCGTCTATGCTACAGTTTTACCCTAGAGCAGAAGGTCTAACACTGCTTATCCCTGGTTAGCTTAACCCGGGGTAAACCTTAAACGGGGTTAGCTTAGCACAGATATGATAGTGAGGTTAAGCTAACCCGGGTTAGGGTTAGTTAATCCAGGTTAAACATATTGTAGATGCAAAGTCCAGGTACTTAGCTCTGCAGCAGATTGCTCTGAGTACCTGCTGTGATTCTGTGTCACAAAGTTTTGCATTGTTGCATATCACTCATTTGTGGACGGGAATGTTTCTGGGGTGAACTTACTCTTATACTATTACCAACATAAACCCTCTCTAAACTAACGTAGCCTACGTCTGACAGGGTTATGGAAGAGTAAATGAATAACACACAAAACAGACACCTTTGCCTTAGGCTTGTCATTAGCAAGATTTGTCATGACGTTTACATTTTCTGTTTGTAAATGTTTATTAACGGGATCATCTCCATTTATCTGTCGAAAGGTAATATGCTAAACACATAATCTTTCGCTATCATCACATATTTCCATAATGCCAAAGCACAGATGTTCCAAGTGCCCTGAATGCTAGGATCTGACAGTTCAGTCTCATCAAAATATAACATATTTAGGTGAGATGGGAGGACAACATCCCCGAATGGACGGGCATGACACTGGGTGCCGCCATGAGGAAGGCTGAGAGGCGAGAGGAATGGAGGGAGCTGGTTGCCAGGTCATCTGTGGCGCCCCAACGGTCCACTAAGACTATGGGATAGGTACAAGGTACAAGGTGAATGTCCTACATGCAATGTGGACACAACCGATTCTTACCCTGGTGTAAGTTAGCCCAGGTTAAGCCTTACCCCTGGTTTAAATTTCGATAGTGTAGGCACTGTTGTAGAATTACAAGATACACGTGCTCGGAGAACATTTCCAACTTGAGCCAGTATTGGCCCAAGTTAGAAATGATAGATTGGTGTCTATATGGTTTGTAGGTGTATTCACTGCATAAACTACCATGCACCAATCCCTGGGGGTACGCTGCCTATACTAGCAATGATCCCTAGGGGTGCACTGCCTATACTAGCAATGATCCCTGGGGTGCACTGCCTATACTAGCAATGATCCCTGGGGGTGCACTGCCTATACTAGCAATGATCCCTGGTGTGCACTGCCTATACTAGCAATGATCCCTGGGCGTGCACTGCCTATACTATCAATGATCCCTGGGGTGCACTGCTTATACTAGCAATGATCCATGGGGTGCACTGCCTATACTAGCAATGATCCCTGTGGTGCACTGCATATACTAGCAATGATCCATGGGGTGCACTGCATATACTAGCAATGATCCATGGGGTGCACTGCCTATACTAGCAATGATCCATGGGGTGCACTGCCTATACTAGCAATGATCGCTGGGGTGCACGGCCTATACTAGCAATGATCCCTGGGGTGCACTGCATATACTAGCAATGATCCATAGGGTGCACTGCCTATACTAGCAATGATCCCTGCGGTGCACTGCCTATACTAGCAATGGTCGCTGGGGGTGCACTGCCTATACTAGCAATGATCCCTGGGGGTGCACTGCCTATACTAGCAATGATCGTTGGGGGTGCACTGCCTATACTAGCAATGATCTCTCAGGGTGCACTGCCTATACTAGCAATGCTCCCTGGGGTGCACTGCCTATACTAGCAATGATCCATAGGGTGCACTGCCTATACTAGCAATGTTCCCTGGGGTGCACTGCCTATACTAGCAATGTTCCCTGGGGGTGCACTGCCTACACTAGCAATGATCCCTGTGGGTGCACTTCCTATACTAGCAATGATCCCTGGAGGTGCACTTCCTATACTAGCAATGTTCCCTGGGGGTGCACTGCCTACACTAGCAATGATCCCTGGGGGTGCATTTCCTATACTAGCAATGTTCCCTGGGGGTGCATTTCCTATACTAGCAATGATCCCTGGGGGTGCATTTCCTATACTAGCAATGATCCATGGGGTGTACTGCCTATACTAGCAATGATCCATAGGGTGCACTGCCTATACTAGCAATGATACTGGGGTGCACTTCCTATACTAGCAATGATCCCTGGGGGTGCACTGCCTATACTAGCAATGATCCCTGGGGTGCACTGCCTATACTAGCAATGATCCCTGGGGGTGCACTGCCTATACTAGCAATGATCCCTGGGGGTGCACTGCCTATACTAGCAATGATCCCTGGGGTGCACTGCCTATACTAGCAATGATCCCTGGGGTGCACTGCCTATACTAGCAATGATCCCTGGGGTGCACTGCCTATACTAGCAATGATCCCTGGGGGTGCACTGCCTATACTAGCAATGTTCCCTGGGGGTGCACTGCCTATACTAGCAATGATCCCTGGGGTGCACTGCCTATACTAGCAATGATCCCTGGGGTGCAGTGCCTATACTAGCAATGATCCCTGGGGGTGCACTGCCTATACTAGCAATGTTCCCTGGGGTGCACTGCCTATACTAGCAATGATCCCTGGGGGTGCACTTCCTATACTAGCAATGATACCTGGGGTGCAGTGCCTATACTAGCAATGATCCCTGGGGGTGCACTGCCTATACTAGCAATGATCCCTGTGGGTGCACTTCCTATACTAGCAATGATCCCTGGGGGTGCACTGCCTATACTAGCAATGTTCCCTGGGGGTGCACTTCCTATACTAGCAATGATCCCTGGGGTGCAGTGCCTATACTAGCAATGATCCGTGGGGGTACACTGCCTATACTAGCAATGATTCCTGGGGGTACACTGCCTATACTAGCAATGATCCCTAGCAATATTGTCAGTGTGTCAACTTCAAAGGTAATGTTTTGACTGAGACTCCTTAGATCACATAGCTAGGTTGTTATTGCAGCTGTTACAATTACAATATATTGCAGTATATATCAGCAACTGTTTGGAGCAGTTTTTACAAGAAATAATTTCAACATTGTGTCTTAGAATTTTCCCGAGATCAAGGGTATTTCCTAGATCAAAGGCATACTCCAAATGATGCCCTTATCTAGGATAGGGCTATGTGACTTTCAGCTGCACATCCCTACACACATTTAAGGATAGTGCAAAGGGCACCAACCCATAGATCATTAAGCAGGGGTGTGAGTGATCACCTCTATGATCCCTTTATAAAAATCAGAGCATATCAAAAACATGCAAGTAAATAACTATTGTTGTGTTTTCTGAAATGTAAATATTTTTAGCCATTGCCTATAGCATCTGTAGCATCCTTGTGGGCCAGGGGTCTATAGGTAGCATCTTTATGGGCCAGGGGTCTATAGGTAGCATCCTTATGGGCCAGGGGTCTATAGGTAGCATCCTTATGGGCCAGGGGTCTATAGGTAGCATCTTTATGGCCAGGAGTCTATAGGCAGCATCCTTGTGGGCCAGGGGTCTATAGGTAGCATCCTTGTGGGCCAGAGGTCTATAGGTAGCATCCTTATGGGCCAGGGGTCTATAGGTAGCATTCTTGTGGGCGGGCCAGTGGTTTATAGGTAGCATCCTTATGGGCCAGGTGTGTATAAATAGCATCCTTATGGGCCAGGGGTGTATAAAAATAACATCCTTATGGGCCAGGGGTATATAGGTAGCATCCTTGTGGGCCAGGGGTCTATAGGTAGCATCCTTATGGGCCTGGGGTCTATAGGTAGCATTGTTGTGGGCCAGGGATCTATAGGTAACATCTTTATGGGCCAGGGGTCTATAGGTAGCATCCTTGTGTGCCAGAGGTCTATGGGTGGCATCCTTATGTGCCAGGGGTCTATAGGTAGCATCCTTATGGGCCATGGGTCTAAAGGTAGCATCCTTATGGGCCAGGGGTCTATATGTAGCATCCTTGTGGGCCAGGGGTCTATGGGTAGCATCCTTATGGGCCAGGGGTCTATAGGTAGCATCCTTGTGGGCCAGGGGTCTATAGGTAGCATCCATATGAGCCAGCAGTCTATAGGTATCATCATTATGGGCCACAGGTCTATAGGTACCATCCTTATGGGCCAGGGGGCGCTGCAGTTGACTATGTCAGTACCAGCCTCGATTCTACCCCTGGCACATCGCTTTGTAAAACCGCTTTTAACATCAGCCAATGAAATTGCTCACAAAGAATCTGGTCAGCCTCTGGTCATGAGATATAATTGTGGATGATGTTAACCACACAGTACTTGTGTTACATGCTAGGACATGAATGGTGTCAGGTATTGGGATTCTCACCAGTCGTGTATCTATCTTCAAATTGAGGTGGGTATTTGCACTGTTCCCACAGCTGATGCAGTAGTGACTGGCGAAGTCATTTGCTATAAATTTCACAGTTCGACTATGCTCACTGCCATGGTTTGCAGACATAATCAAGATATGTAGCACAGCGAAGTGACCTTTGGCTTGCAGATGATGATATGTGGGTTTTACATCCTCAGCCTCATGAACAATTATGGTTGGATCTGCTGCTATATTAAATAAAATATATTTTATTATTATATTATAAATTAGTAGCTTTATGGCGGATGTAATTACAGTGTACAGTAATCCAAACCTAGGGTATTACCATTAATATCTACATTGGGCAGTGAAACAGACCTCTGAATGACAGGAATGATACAGAAGTTTAATAATATAATCCATGCTGTGCTTCTTTTGAAAAATAAAAACACTACCACTGTGACAAGTAAGTCTCTAGTGTTTACTCTCACAGAGACCCATGCAGGAGGCTATGTTCACTGTGACAAGTAAGTCTCTAGTGTTTACTCTCACAGAGACCATGCAGGAGGCTATGTTCACTGTGACAAGTAAGTCTCTAGTGTTTACTCTCACAGAGACCATGCAGGAGGCATGTTCACTGTGACAAGTAAGTCTCAGTGTTTTCTCTCACAGAGACCATGCAGGAGGTATGTTCACTTGGGCAAGTAATCTCTAGTGTTTACTCACAGAGACCATGCAGGAGGTTGTTCACTGTGACAAGTAAGTCTCAGGTTTACTCTCACAGAGACCATGCAGGAGGTTTGTTCACTGTGACAAGTAAGTCTCTATTTTTCCTCACAGAGACCATGCAGGAGGCTTGTTCACTGTGAAAAAGGGCTCTAGTGTTTACTCTCACAGAGACCATGCAGGAGGCTATGTTCACTGTGACAAGTAAGTCTCAGTGTTACTCTCACAGAGACCATGCAGGAGGCTATGTTCACTGTGACAAGTAAGTCTCTAGTGTTTTCTCTCACAGAGACCATGCAGGAGGTTTGTTCACTGTGACAAGTAAGTCTCTAGTGGTTACTCTCACAGAGACCATGCAGGAGGCTTTTTTGTCAAGTAAGTCTCTAGTGTTTACTCTCACAGAGACCATGCAGGAGGTTTTGTTCACTGTGACAAGTAAGTCTCTAGTGTTTACTCTCACATAGACCATGCAGGAGGTTATGGTCACTGTGACAAGTAAGTCTCTAGTGTTTACTCTCACAGAGACCATGCAGGAGGCTGTGTTCACTGTGACAAGTAAGTCTCTAGTGTTTACTCTCACAGAGACCATGCAGGAGGCTATGTTCACTGTGACAAGTAAGTCTCTAGTGTTTACTCTCACAGAGACCATGCAGGAAGCTATGTTCACTGTGACAAGTAAGCCTCTAGTGTTTACTCTCACAGAGACCATGCAGGAGGCTATGTTCACTGTGACAAGTAAGTCTCTAGTGTTTACTCTCACAGAGACCATGCAGGAGGTTATGTTCACTGTGACAAGTAAGTCTCTAGTGCTTACTCTCACAGAGACCATGCAGGAGGCTGTGTTTACTGTGACAAGTAAGTCTCTAGTGTTTACTCTCACAGAGACCATGCAGGAGGTTATGTTCACTGTGACAAGTAAGTCTCTAGTGTTTACTCTCACAGAGACCATGCAGGAGGCTATGTTCACTGTGACAAGTAAGTCTCTAGTGTTTACTCTCACAGAGACCATGCAGGAGGCTGTGTTCACTGTGACAAGTAAGTCTCTAGTGTTTACTCTCACAGAGACCATGCAGGAAGCTATGTTCACTGTGACAAGTAAGTCTCTAGTGTTTACTCTCACAGAGACCATGCAGGAGGCTATGTTCACTGTGACAAGTAAGTCTCTAGTGTTTACTCTCACAGAGACCATGCAGGAAGCTATGTTCACTGTGACAAGTAAGTCTCTAGTGTTTACTCTCACAGAGACCATGCAGGAGGCTATGTTCACTGTGACAAGTAAGTCTCTAGTGTTTACTCTCACAGAGACCATGCAGGAGGCTATGTTCACTGTGACAAGTAAGTATCTAGTGTTTACTCTCATAGAGACCATGCAGGAGGCTATGTTCACTGTGACAAGTAAGTCTCTAGTGTTTACTCTCACAGAGACCATGCAGGAGGCTATGTTCACTGTGACAAGTAAGTCTCTAGTGTTTACTCTCACAGAGACCATGCAGGAGGCTATGTTCACTGTGACAAGTAAGTCTCTAGTGTTTACTCTCACAGAGACCATGCAGGAAGCTGTGTTCACTGTGACAAGTAAGTCTCTAGTGTTTACTCTCACAGAGACCATGCAGGAGGTTATGTTCACTGTGACAAGTAAGTCTCTAGTGTTTACTCTCACAGAGACCATGCAGGAGGTTATGTTCACTGTGACAAGTAAGTCTCTAGTGTTTACTCTCACATAGACCATGCAGGAGGCTATGTTCACTGTGACAAGTAAGTCTCTAGTGTTTACTCTCACAGAGACCATGCAGGAGGCTGTGTTCATTGTGACAAGTAAGTCTCTAGTGTTTACTGTCACAGAGACCATGCAGGAGGCTATGTTTACTGTCATAAGTAAGTCTCTAGTGTTTACTCTCACAGAGACCATGCAGGAGGCTGTGTTCACTGTGACAAGTAAGTCTCTAGTGTTTACTCTCACAGAGACCCATGCAGGAGGTTATGGTCACTGTGACAAGTAAGTCTCTAGTGTTTACTCTCACAGAGACCATGCAGGAGGCTATGTTCACTGTGACAAGTAAGTCTCTAGTGTTTACTCTCACAGAGACCATGCAGGAGGCTATGTTCACTGTGACAAGTAAGTCTCTAGTGTTTACTCTCACAGAGACCATGCAGGAAGCTATGTTCACTGTGACAAGTAAGCCTCTAGTGTTTACTCTCACAGAGACCATGCAGGAGGCTATGTTCACTGTGACAAGTAAGTCTCTAGTGTTTACTCTCACAGAGACCATGCAGGAGGTTATGTTCACTGTGACAAGTAAGTCTCTAGTGCTTACTCTCACAGAGACCATGCAGGAGGCTGTGTTTACTGTGACAAGTAAGTCTCTAGTGTTTACTCTCACAGAGACCATGCAGGAGGTTATGTTCACTGTGACAAGTAAGTCTCTAGTGTTTACTCTCACAGAGACCATGCAGGAGGCTATGTTCACTGTGACAAGTAAGTCTCTAGTGTTTACTCTCACAGAGACCATGCAGGAGGCTGTGTTCACTGTGACAAGTAAGTCTCTAGTGTTTACTCTCACAGAGACAATGCAGGAGGCTATGTTCACTGTGACAAGTAAGTCTCTAGTGTTTACTCTCACAGAGACCATGCAGGAGGCCTCTGTTCACTGTGACAAGTAAGTCTCTAGTGTTTACTCTCACAGAGACCATGCAGGAGGCTATGTTCACTGTGACAAGTAAGTCTCTAGTGTTTACTCTCACAGAGACCATGCAGGAGGCTATGTTCACTGTGACAAGTAAGTCTCTAGTGTTTACTCTCACAGAGACCATGCAGGAGGCTATGTTCACTGTGACAAGTAAGTCTCTAGAGTGTTTACTCTCACAGAGACCATGCAGGAGGCTATGTTCACTGTGACAAGTAAGTCTCTAGTGTTTACTCTCACAGAGACCATGCAGGAGGCTATGTTCACTGTGACAAGTAAGTCTCTAGTGTTTACTCTCACAGAGACCATGCAGGAAGCTATGTTCACTGTGACAAGTAAGTCTCTAGTGTTTACTCTCACAGAGACCATGCAGGAAGCTGTGTTCACTGTGACAAGTAAGTCTCTAGTGTTTACTCTCACAGAGACCATGCAGGAGGTTATGTTCACTGTGACAAGTAAGTCTCTAGTGTTTACTCTCACAGAGACCATGCAGGAGGTTATGTTCACTGTGACAAGTAAGTCTCTAGTGTTTACTCTCACATAGACCATGCAGGAGGCTATGTTCACTGTGACAAGTAAGTCTCTAGTGTTTACTCTCACAGAGACCATGCAGGAGGCTGTGTTCATTGTGACAAGTAAGTCTCTAGTGTTTACTGTCACAGAGACCATGCAGGAGGCTATGTTTACTGTCATAAGTAAGTCTCTAGTGTTTACTCTCACAGAGACCATGCAGGAGGCTGTGTTCACTGTGACAAGTAAGTCTCTTGTGTTTACTCTCACAGAGACCATGCAGGAGGCTATGTTCACTGTGACAAGTAAGTCTCTAGTGTTTACTCTCACAGAGACCATGCAGGAGGCTGTGTTCACTGTGACAAGTAAGTCTCTAGTGTTTACTCTCACAGAGACCATGCAGGAGGCTATGTTCACTGTGACAAGTAAGTCTCTAGTGTTTACTCTCACAGAGACCATGCAGGAGGCTATGTTCACTGTGACAAGTAAGTCTCTAGTGTTTACTCTCACAGAGACCATGCAGGAGGCTATGTTCACTGTGACAAGTAAGTCTCTAGTGTTTACTCTCACAGAGACCATGCAGGAGGCTATGTTCACTGTGACAAGTAAGTCTCTAGTGTTTACTGTCACAGAGACCATGCAGGAGGCTATGTTCACTGTGACAAGTAAGTCTCTAGTGTTTACTCTCACAGAGACCATGCAGGAGGTTATGTTCACTGTGACAAGTAAGTCTCTAGTGTTTACTCTCACAGAGACCATGCAGGAGGCTGTGTTCACTGTGACAAGTAAGTCTCTAGTGTTTACTCTCACAGAGACCATGCAGGAGGCTGTGTTCACTGTGACAAGTAAGTCTCTAGTGTTTACTCTCACAGAGACCATGCAGGAGGTTATGTTCACTGTGACAAGTAAGTCTCTAGTGTTTACTCTCACAGAGACCATGCAGGAGGCTGTGTTCACTGTGACAAGTAAGTCTCTTGTGTTTACTCTCACAGAGACAATGCAGGAGGCTATGTTCACTGTGACAAGTAAGTCTCTAGTGTTTACTCTCACAGAGACAATGCAGGAGGTTATGTTCACTGTGACAAGTAAATCTCTAGTGTTTAATCTCACAGAGACCATGCAGGAGGTTATGTTCACTGTGACAAGTAAGTCTCTAGTGTTTACTCTCACAGAGACCATGCAGGAGGTTATGTTCACTGTGACAAGTATGTCTCTTGTGTTTACTCTCACAGAGACCATGCAGGAGGTTATGTTCACTGTGACAAGTAAGTCTCTAGTGTTTACTCTCACAGAGACCATGCAGGAGTCTGTTCACTGTGACAAGTAAGTCTCTAGTGTTTACTCTCACAGAGACCATGCAGGAGGTTATGTTCACTGTGACAAGTATGTCTCTTGTGTTTACTCTCACAGAGACCATGCAGGAGGAGGAAGCTATGTTCACTGTGACAAGTAAGTCTCTAGTGTTTACTCTCACAG
>JAODUO010002014.1:0-35000 GCA_025642075.2 Ridgeia piscesae | reverse complement strand
ATTATGGTTATATTAAAAGTTGAACAAACAACATTAAAATAAATTAAGTAATTCATAAACTACATGAGAGTGTCATACACGTTGCTTCAACTGTTCATGGTTTCGAAACCTGTTGTTCTTTTCTTTTGTATTGTTCCTTGTCATGTTGTCTTCAACCAGCCAACTTCCTGTTTTCCATCTGATGTTAATGGAATGGTCGCCATGCAGGCAGTGCATTCTTTACTTTGAGCTCCTTCTCCAACAATAACATTAGGGGAAACATCTCATTTAAATGACCAATGTCCCACACTTAGGCCTATGCATGCATAATCTCTTCAGCTCTTACAAACTAGTATCCTGATAGATGGTCTTCCTTGTTTTTTGAGCTCGCACTGGAAACTGGTCATGTTGTAAAAACATGTAGGCACACCATATTTTTGGGGACATGCTTTGGCATTACGCTTTTTTTTGTATTTTATTTATGCTTACATATATACTACCATAATTTTAGTAAGTCAACGTAATGCAACTTTTTTGCATTTAAATAATTAACAAACTATTGTAGACGTTCTGTATAGGCTGTCAGTGATGCTTTACTAAAAAGTTTACAGCTATGATAATGAATGGGGTCTTTGAGTTACGCTTGTTGGCCGACTATTAGTCGTTTTACGGTACTGTCCCAGGTGACGTTTCCGATACCTTCCGTCTCGAGATCGCCAACATGGCTGCCGAAGAGGGCGAAACGTTGGAATCGCTGCTAAGTAAATTCCATTTACGCACCAATTTTAGTTTTTGTTTAGTTTAGGAGAAACACCAATACATTAGGCTTTATGTGTAAAGTTAACACAGGCGAACGTCATGCGATTTCGCTTTCTGAGATTAAACACGACGCTTTCGGAAGTCGTGTGTTGAATGAAAAAGGGGCTGGACACCGAAATGTGATTGAACCGAATGACGTCGATGTACTAGAAAACAGCATAATGTTTTTTAATGATTGTTGCGTTATTTTCAAAATGTGACACTTGCGAAATATTACAGTTATATGTCTCATTAACAAACGTATGTTATATGTTATTTTTGATAGAGTAATGAAGCATGATGGCTTCCGAGATTTATTTTCAACCTGGCTTAACTGCAAGTTCCCAGTTCAGAAAAGGATTAGGATACCGGGTTATAATTATTTCTAGTTGTAATCAACACTTTTTATTTTTAAGACATTGTTATTCAGTTTCCTCAGGCATTATTTGACTGAAAGTCTCACGAACTGATAAATCCTTTTGCAAAGATTCAACAACAGTCACTTTGTCTTTGACAAAGTCAGACTGAGTAGACTGTCACTGTCTCTGTATATCATACACAGTACCAGTACTGTGTAGATGTCTTTAATTTCGAAAATGACACAAATCACATCATGCTTCCCAGAAAAGTTGAGACGGTGTTTGTTTGAACAGGTCTGTCAGGAAAATAAAGTGTAAAAGCGCTTTCAGCAGTCCTGAGGACCGCGGATACTGCGCTATATAAGAACTTACCTTTATTATGTACATAAATTTATGTGAAACAAAGCATTTTAAATTATATATCACAATGTTGAGGCTCAACATAGATGGTATGGTTAACGAAGTTTCTACACGTACGTGAGCCGTATCTTTACACCCTTGGCCAAACCGTGCATGAGGATGTGTGTGCATCTGATTTCAGTTCTGCACATGCATGTTGCGTCCATCTCGGCGCGTTGATACGGCAGAGTTATAAGCAGGAGTGATGTTTTTGACATTGCTAGATTAACAGACAGCCATATGGACATAATCTCACATATATTTAGAACTGAGTGCCAATTATTTAAAGAGCTTCCGTTCGTACGTACATCAACATCACATGCGGAAAAACTCACGTAGGCCTACTTTTAGATGAGAGTGCTAAAGATTTGGCAGTAGAGCTTATGTATAAACATGCATGCGTGGGAGATTTTTATAACTGACTGCTAAAGATATAAAGCTCACGTATAGAAATCATGCGCATGAACTTATCGACTGCCGTACCTTTAGACAAATGATGGTAAAACACAGCTCACATAACGTATGGCTCGTGTACGTATGGCCACTTTCAATGGTTAACAACACATTATATACAGAAGGACGGACATATTTAAAATTCTGCATTTATTATACAATAAATATTCTTGAAAAAATTATAAATCCCAATATACTTAGGTCAAAGCTCTACATTTGACATTTGGTGAGAATAAAAACATGTTTTATAATAGAGCTTTTGTGGTTATTCAACTAAGCAGCAAAAACTGTTTTTGCTGAGCAGAGATTTCTTTACATTGGGTAAAAAACGTGCAAGTTTTACAACAGAGTGGCAGAAAACAAAGATCTATAATATCGTAGTTTTTATCGTAATTTTGATATCATTTTCTCCATTGTACATGGTACTAGTCATAAAAAGGGAAAACAAAATGATGCATCTAATTACCCAAGGTCTACAAGTTTCAAGTGTTTGGCAAATAAAAACACTGCATAACAGATAACTTCCAAGATGCACTACAAAGTTGAATTTGAGTGAGATGCTGACAGTTCAAAGTTCTTCCCTTTCAGAGGCACTAGTTTACTGTCATTCTAGACAAATGAGGAAATCTTAGCTATTCCAAATTACTTAAAAGCCTACATCTCTCTTTAAATAGCTACACATTGATCATCTTGTCTCACTGAACTTACAGTTATTGTAATTTTATTGCACATGGTTAACTCTTCTGTTTGGCTGATTTTATGATGATTTCAGTTAAATGTGCTTTGATATCCACAATATAAAATATGAAAGCTATTAAATATATACAGTATGTATAATCCATCAGATAATAATGCAGCTACAGTTTCTTTTATGGCTACATTTTATGTAGTCCATTCTAAATGGATATATCCAGTGATTAAAACATACTGAATACACATGTATATGTATGTCATATATATATATTATATTCATTCATTCTATTAAGCGTACAGTATGCTTAACAAATGTTTCAGAAGCAAAAATATTACTAATAAGCGTATCCCCATTTAATCACCGTATTTTGTTTGGTTCCCAAAATGATATCAACGTATCACATTAGGTGTGAACATTGCAGATAATTAGTAGTAGTGACTAGTGAAAGAGACAAACAAATGTGTTGATGAACATACATTGTACGGCCATCTCTGCAGATGTAATTGGCAAGTGATTTATGCCTACACATGTGAACTAAAGACTACTATAACACTACAGTTTGTTGTTAAAAAGAGGGGTGTACATTGTACAATGCTCTACAGAAGGAATTCCTGAAAGCTTTGTTAAGTCTGAAAGTTGGATTTTTAAGTAGGTATTGATATCTTGTTTTCATAATTATTTGTTATTGTTTTACAGCACGGGCGACGAATCCGCTCAACCGTGAAGCTGACTGGGAGTTCATTATTGGGTTCTGCGACCAAGTCAACAAGGAATTGGAGGGGCCGCAGATAGCAGTGCGACTTCTCGCACACAAGATACAGTCTCCTCAGCAGAAGGAAGCTTTGTATGCCCTACAGGTAGACCAAATTGCTATTTTTTTTTTTGATAGAAATAAAAACAAAGTATTACTTGACAAGAGATTTACATTGTATGCAATATATATGTTATATATATGTTTTATATATATATTATATATATATACATATATATATATATATATATATATATATATATATAAATTATCTATATATATGTATATGAAGTTTGAAAGAAATTGAAAAACAAATGTAATTGCACTTAATCTTTAAGCCCAAATCTGTTTTAGCTTACTGGTGTACAAAATCTACAGCATTTACTTGAGTTAAACATGTGTGTGTTTCTGTTAGACGCTGGAAGCATGTGTAAAGAACTGTGGCCGACGGTTTCACCAAGAAGTGGGAAAATTCAGATTCCTCAACGAAATGATAAAAGTCGTCTCTCCAAAAGTAGGTGGTGTTTTTAAACAGCAACTGCTCGCATTTATAAAACATTTTTTATAATTATACGCTGATTACAACCTCTACTTCTCACCTTACTTATATTTACATTGCATGTACTGTGACATAACACTCTTACATACCTACATGTGACTTTTAATCTGGAATATGATTGACATTTGAATGTAATAATTCTGTGATGTTGAGGATTTAGTTTGCTTAGGTTGAATAGGTAAATGTTAGAAATTGAACATGAATAGCCCCATGACATTACTCTGTCACTACTGAGTACAGTTCTCACATTTATATAGCATGGTGATAAGTTACCTGTGCAACTTGGCTACATGTACCGGTGCAGAGCTTCCATCTTAAAATATCAAAAAATTGAGAGATCTCCCCATGTGATCAAAATACAATATGGAAATTTTACCAGTATTTTTTTTTTTAAAGTGAATGTTTATCGGTGGAATTTGGGAGATCTCCCACCAAATTGGGAGCCTTGGAAACTCTGCTGGTGTGTAGGTAGACATGTGTGACTGACAGGTGTAATGTTGCAGTACCTGGGTAATCACACGACAGAGAAAGTGAAGGCGCGTTGTATAGAGTTGCTCTACAGCTGGAGTGTGGGACTCCAGCACGAGTGCAAGGTGAAGGAGGCATATGACATGCTCAAGCATCAGGGAATAGTCAAGGCAGATCCAGTCCACGTTGACAAAGTGAGTAGCTTGTGATACCTGTGTCATGGTGTAGATACAGGTGATACCTGTGTCATGGTGTAGACACAGGTGATACCTGTGTCATGGTGTAGACGCAGGTGATACCTGTGTCATGGTGTAGACTAGTGCTGGTTCGATACCAGGTTTTGTTCGATACCGATCGATACCTGAATTTTGTTCGATACTCGATACTGACCATCAACAAATACAGCTGAAACAAATGAAACATACAAATAATATGTTATTATTATATAAAAACACCTATCACTTATAATAGTGTCACTGCCAGCACAGCTGAACCCTCACTGTTATAACTTTTTTATTATTAATTCTATCATAAAGATAATTGTGATTTAGCATCAAAACTGTATAGATGATTACAATAAAATAACACTAATTAATAATTGAAAAAATATTAATTTAAATTACAATTGTACTTCCCAGTTCACACCAATATTTTTTTAAATATAAAACTTAAATTACCACGTTATCAAGTACACATAACAAGCCCCATTATGTTTTTGCAACTGTTTTCAAGAACAGGTCAGTTTCTTCCTGTACCTCTGGCTCTGCCAGTGGTGAACCTGTTTGGCCAGTGCCAGTGTCACAGTGGCAGTAGATGCAGTAAGCGAATCGTCATCGTTAATCAGTCACGTCGTATATGCATGTCACTTCTTGACGCTGTGGCTGGTTACTTAGTAGATTCGGCAATCGATGGCGATTCGCTTCGACTGTAACTTGATGTCCACTGCTTGCTCATTGTCGAATATTTCGAAAGAACACGTTCTCGAGTCAACGGCAATGCGACGTTGTCCACAACGTCGACATGCCGTACGATGAAAGTTGATCGTCACGTTTTGATAGCTTCTTGATTGGTGACATGTTTCGTTAAATTCGATGTATTTCCCCTGCTATCTTTGAGACGTTTCTAGCATAGCAGACAGTCTTTGTTGGAAAAGTGCCAAATTAGCGATGAATGTTCGACATGTTGTCGTTCGTCTTGGTTGTGGGTGTTGTGTGCGGCAAATGGTGGCGCCACCAAACAACAAAACAGCGCCACCAAACGGAACCCGGATAAACAAAGCCTCCGCATCGCGCTCGAATAATTATTTATATTAACATTATTATTATTAAACTAGTTTCATAAATACTAGTGCGTGCAATAAACACTGTATAAAAATGCTATTGGATGTGTGTTTTTGTAACCGTAAGTAAAGTAGGGAGAAAGATGACATGGTAGTGCCACCAAGCGAGAGCGTCACGTACGATCCTTGGTTTGGATAACGAGGCTAAGCGAAGTCTGACCTAGGCTAAGATCGCTCACAGAAAACAGTTATTATACAAACTAACTCTACAATAAAATTTTAGAAAACAATTCACATTTTATGTTATATTATTTTTAACCCATTTTATCCGGAATACGATTCTACTCGTAGTTACCCTTTTTATCCGGAATACGATTCTAGTCGTAGTTTGCACTTGACACAGCTTCCCTGCACTCTGACGTTTTGGAATCCCATTGGCTGGTTAACACCGAATGACGTCAGTATATCGGGATCACTAGGAAACTCATATTTTTCAACCAATCAGCGCCGTTCTGTGGGTATTTGCAGTTCAAAGCGGGTACCCCCAAGCTAAAGTGAAATCAAAGATGGCGTCGAGTCGCAAAGATCGTTAAATGTTGACGTATTGTGAAGGATAACTCCGCTAATTTACTTCATACTGGTGTTGACAAGAAGGCAGACAAGTGGATAGACGATATAAGATGGACGGTTATGGTATTTGATGCGATATTTGTCCGTGAAGACATACTTTGAAGCCATCGAAGTGGGTCAACCAACAACGGCATCCATTTCCGCCCACCTCGCTCCACGCCGTATTTTTGGCGCCAAACAAAGTTAAGAATATTTCCAACGACGGTAACTACTTCATAAATAAAGTGATGTTGAACAAAGTTGTTACTTTATAGTACTTCTTTATTAGTTATAAGAAATGAGCCACAGAATTATATATCGTTGACAGAAAATATTTCAAAAATGTGCATAATTCCGCTCAGCGGCGCCACACGTTGGCGATTCAGTCGACTGGCGTGGGGGTATTACAAAAAATTTTACATTATGAGATTATTATCCAAGATGTGTGGACAAGTTGTATACCTTTATTTTCAGCAGAGATTAATGCATAAAATAAACTCAACTTGCTCTTTGACATGTTGCTTCCTTCATGGCGAAAATATCGGGTGAAAAGTAATGTGACAAACCTCAACATAGGTTTGAATTTATTAGACATGTTTTGCCATATGCCACATATAATATATATGATAAAACTATCAGTTTATCGATGCGACTGTATAGTTTATTTTATCTACTTTCTAAAGGTATATCACATTTAAAAATTGATTGAGAAATAATAAAGTTATGTCCATTTTAAATGAAGGCCTGTCGTTTTTTAATGCTGACAGATTGGTTTGAGGAAATGATCAGGAACTGGCTGCAACTTGTCTGCACTAGCTTCAGGATAAAATGGGTTAAACAACCACGCCTTAGTCAATTTAGGCTGCGAAGCGCTGTAGTGATAGCTCCCGTAAACAACATCGTCATCAACAACGATGTTGCGTCTTCGCATCGACCTCGTCGAATGGATTCGATGTCAAATATCGAAGGTATCGTAGGTATAGAAGGTATCGAAGGAATCGAAGGTATCAAACAGTGGGCGTTCGATACCAAAAGTATCGAAGTATCGCGATACCACTAAATATCGGTATCGAACTTTCGCAAGTATCGCGATACTTCGATATATCGAATATCGAACCAGCACTAGTGTAGACACAGGTGATACCTGTGTCATGGTGTAGACACAGGTGATACCTGTGTCATGGTGTAGACGCAGGTGATACCTGTGTCATGGTGTATATGTAGGTGATACCTGTGTCATGGTGTAGACACAGGTGATACCTGTGTCATGGGGTAGACGCACTGACGCAGGTGATACCTGTGTCATGGTGTAGACACAGGTGATACCTGTGTCATGGTGTAGACGCAGGTGATACCTGTGTCATGGTGTAGACGCAGGTGATACCTGTGTCATGGTGTATATGTAGGTGATACCTGTGTCATGGTGTAGACACAGGTGATACCTGTGTCATGGTGTAGACGCAGGTGATACCTGTGTCATGGTGTAGACGCAGGTGATACCTGTGTCATGGTGTATATGTAGGTGATACCTGTGTCATGGTGTAGACACAGGTGATACCTGTGTCATGGTGTAGACGCAGGTGATACCTGTGTCATGGTGTATATGTAGGTGATACCTGTGTCATGGTGTAGACACAGGTGATACCTGTGTCATGGGGTAGACGCACTGACGCAGGTGATACCTGTGTCATGGTGTAGACACAGGTGATACCTGTGTCATGGTGTAGAGCAGGTGATACCTGTGTCATGGTGTAGACGCAGGTGATACCTGTGTCATGGTGTAGTACTGAGGTGATACCTGTGTCATGGTGTAGACACAGGTGATACCTGTGTCATGGTGTAGACGCAGGTGATACCTGTGTCATGGTGTAGACGCAGGTGATACCTGTGTCATGGTGTAAAGGTGATACCTGTGTCATGGTGTAGACACAGGTGATACCTGTGTCATGGTGAGACGCAGGTGATACCTGTGTCATGGTGTAGACGCAGGTGATACCTGTGTCATGGTGTAGACGCAGGTGATACCTGTGTCATGGTGTAGACACAGGTGATACCTGTGTCATGGTGTAGACGCAGGTGATACCTGTGTCATGGTGTAGACGCAGGTGATACCTGTGTCATGGTGTAGACACAGGTGATACCTGTGTCATGGTGTAGACGCAGGTGATACCTGTGTCATGGTGTAGACGCAGGTGATACCTGTGTCATGGTGTGGACACAGGTGTCAGTCCTACAGTGATGCTGTCTTCCACATAAAACTGCCATGCTGTCTGATAGATCTGTCTAATAGTCACATACTTGAACCATGTGTTTTTTATATCTAACATCTTCACAAGCCATGGGGGTAGTCGACCACAGTAGCCCTGGCTGAACCAGTTGTAATTTGTCCTAGTTATTATTTTTGTCAGTCACGTTTGTGACCACTGACCACAAGAGCTATGCAGACTGCAGCTCTGCATGTCTAAGTGCATCTGCAGTAGTGCAATTCTACAAATTCCTTCTACTGTCTGTCAGATGACTTGATGAGTACAACCTGTAATATACTAACACGTATTCTGTCAGAGTAGCATCTGTTTAGATAGTAAGTAAACGTGGATGCTGCAGTCAGAGTCACTTTCATGCCATCTGTTTACAATGTTTTGATATCGCCTCTCACTTTGTGTTTCAGTTCGCAAAGGTAAATGGTTTGCTGTGTATATGTTATGCTTTGGCTTGCTGTTAGGCTTGGTGTTGCTGTAACTTCTTTGATTGAATTAACTCCATATATTTTCTTGCAAGGGTAAACTTATGTTTTGTTCATTTTCAATAATTTATTTAACCTTATTTTTTAATGTTAATTTAGTTCGGAAAAAAATTTAATGTGTATTATTTTATTATGCGTTTTATTAGATTTGTTTAGATATGTTAGTCATTTAAAAAAAATGAAAACAGCAGGTGGCCCATTAATTTAGTGTCCATTACTAATGCATATATTATTGACATGAACAAACATGACCAGCTCCTCATAATTAATTAATTTAAAATTGTGTTTTATGCAAATGGGTACAAATAATAAACAAATTATTCTGATAATATGTAAAGTTAAACCTGATACATCAATGATTTATGCCACCTGACATCTGGAAATCAGCTTTGCAAAAATACTGAAGAAAATGTCAAGAAAGAAACATTCCTACCACAAAACCCTTTGTTTATGGTGTTTCAGGACAAAACTGTATGAGACTGGCTAGTGACAAAGATCAGAACATCTTCTATGTTATTATTTAAACCTGTTTGTATAACATGGAAACTTCCTTCAGTTGCATAAATAATTGGGCACACAATAATTATAAGTACCCAGTTGGCCATTGGTCATTCTCTCCAACCATCTAAATACATTCTCTCCAACCATCTAAATACATTCTCTCCAACCATCTAAATATTACATTCTCTCCAACCATACTAAATACATTCTCTCCAACCATCTAAATACATTCTCTCCAACCATACTAAATACATTCTCTCCAACCATCTAAATACATTCTCTCCAACCATCTAAATACATTCTCTCCAACCATCTAAATACATTCTCTCCAACCATCTAAATACATTCTCTCCAACCATCTAAATACATTCTCTCCAACCATACTAAATACATTCTCTCCAACCATCTAAATACATTCTCTCCAACCATACTAAATACATTCTCTCCAACCATCTAAATACATTCTCTAACCATGCTAAATACATACTCTCCAACCATCTAAATACATTCTCTCAACCATCTAAATACATTCTCTCCAACCATCTAAATACATTCTCTCCAACCATCTAAATACATTCTCTCCAACCATCTAAATACATTCTCTCCAACCATACTAAATACATTCTCTCCAACCATCTAAATACATTCTCTCCAACCATACTAAATACATTCTCTCCAACCATCTAAATACATTCTCTCCAACCATCTAAATACATTCTCTCCAACCATCTAAATACATTCTCTCCAACCATACTAAATACATTCTCTCCAACCATCTAAATACATTCTCTCCAACCATCTAAATACATTCTCTCCAACCATCTAAATACATACTCTCCAACCATCTAAATACATACTCTCCAACCATCTAAATACATTCTCTCCAACCATCTAAATACATTCTCCAACCATCTAAATACATTCTCTCCAACCATCTAAATACATTCTCTCCAACCATCTAAATACATTCTCTCCAACCATCTAAATACATTCTCTCCAACCATCTAAATACATTCTCTCCAACCATCTAAATACATTCTCTCCAACCATCTAAATACATACTCTCCAACCATCTAAATACATTCTCTCCAACCATCTAAATACATTCTCTCCAACCATCTAAATACATTCTCTCCAACCATCTAAATACATTCTCTCCAACCATCTAAATACATACTCTCCAACCATCTAAATACATTCTCTAACCATGCTAAATACATTCTCTCCAACCATCTAAATACATTCTCTCCAACCATCTAAATACATTCTCTCCAACCATACTAAATACATTCTCTCCAACCATCTAAATACATTCTCTCCAACCATCTAAATACATTCTCTCCAACCATACTAAATACATTCTCTCCAACCATCTAAATACATTCTCCAACCATCTAAATACATTCTCTCCAACCATACTAAATACATTCTCTCCAACCATCTAAATACATTCTCCAACCATCTAAATACATTCTCTCCAACCATCTAAATACATTCCAACCATCTAAATACATACTCTCCAACCATCTAAATACATTCTCTCCAACCATCTAAATACATTCTTCAACCATGCTAAATACATTCTCTCCAACCATCTAAATACATGCTGGCAAGGACAGTTTGATTGGTGAAATGTTGGATCAAAAAGGTGTCATTTGAGACCATTTCAGGATGTTTGGTTCCATATTGTTGTTCACGCTAGTGCAATGTATTGTGTGAGCCACTTACAAACAACTTGAGAATGACGAAACCATTTTATGTGACAACAGATTGTCTTTTTTGTTATCATTGAACAGGAAGTCAGGTTAGTGTTGACATTAACATTGTGACAATAACCTTGTTTTATATACCGAAATAGTTTTATATATCAAAACAAAAATGTTGTAAATACATGACATGACGATAATAAATTTGTAATCAAGCTGTTACAAGTGCATATATATGAGCAACAAAATATTGTAAATATTACTAATCTTGTAACTGTCAGCACTGTGTTGTGAGTGCAGAGATTGTGTCTGTGTCACTGTTGTTGTGTTACGTGTTAGGTGTGTGAAGGTAGATGTGTTGTGTGTGCTTCAGACACTGGAGCCTCCGCCCCCACCTGTCACAGACACACTCTTCCAGGATGAAGAGAAATCCAAGGTACTGCACATGTGTTTGCTACATACGCACAGACATACGCATTCACATACAGGCATGACACATGTTTAACTGTGTGTGTTGTGTGATAGTCATAAGATGTGTGACAGACGTGACACGTGTTTGACTGTGTGTGTTGTGTGATAGTCATAAGGTGTGTGACAGGCAGGACACGTGTTTGACTGTGTGTGTTGTGTGATAGTCATAAGGTGTGTGACAGGCGTGACACGTGTTTAATTGTGTGTGTTGTGTGATAGTCATAAGGTGTGTGACAGGCGTTACACGTGTTTAACTGTGTGTGTTATGTGATAGTCATAAGGTGTGTGACAGGCGTGACACGTGTTTGACTGTGTGTGTTGTGTGATAGTCATAAGGTGTGTGACAGGCGGGACACGTGTTTGACTCTGTGTGTTGTGTGATAGTCATAAGGTGTGTGACAGGCGTGACACCTGTTTGACTGTGTGTGTTGTGTGATAGTCATTAGGTGTGTGACAGGCGTGACACATGTTTGACTGTGTGTGTTGTGTGATAGTCATAAGGTGTGTGACAGGCGGGACACGTGTTTGACTGTGTGTGTTGT
Organism: Ridgeia piscesae; assembly: GCA_025642075.2. NCBI lineage: Eukaryota > Metazoa > Annelida > Polychaeta > Sabellida > Siboglinidae > Ridgeia > Ridgeia piscesae. The sequence goes on along the minus strand of JAODUO010002014.1, from coordinate 22,689 downwards.
GTGATAGTCATAAGGTGTGTGACAGGCGTGACACCTGTTTGACTGTGTGTGTTGTGTGATAGTCATTAGGTGTGTGACAGGCGTGACACATGTTTGACTGTGTGTGTTGTGTGATAGTCATAAGGTGTGTGACAGGCGTGACACATGTTTGACTGTGTGTGTTGTGTGATAGTCATAAGGTGTGTGACAGGCGTGACACGTGTTTGACTGTGTGTTGTGTGATAGTCATTAGGTGTGTGACAGGCGTGACACATGTTTGAATGTGTGTTGTGTGATAGTCATAAGGTGTGTGACAGGCGTGACACGTGTTTGACTGTGTGTTGTGTGATAGTCATAAGGTGTGTGACAGGCATGACACGTGTTTGACTGTGTGTGTTGTGTGATAGTCATAAGGTGTGTGACAGGCGTGACACGTGTTTGACTGTGTGTTGTGTGATAGTCATAAGGTGTGTGACAGGCGTGACACGTGTTTGACTGTGTGTGTTGTGTGATAGTCATAAGGTGTGTGACAGGCGTGACACGTGTTTGACTGTGTGTGTTGTGTGATAGTCATAAGGTGTGTGACAGGCGTGACACGTGTTTGACTGTGTGTGTTGTGTGATAGTCATAAGGTGTGTGACAGGCGTGACACGTGTTTGACTGTGTGTTGTGTGATAGTCATAAGGTGTGTGACAGGCGTGACACGTGTTTGACTGTGTGTGTTGTGTGATAGTCATAAGGTGTGTGACAGGCGTGCCATGTGTTTGACTGTGTGTGTTGTGTGATAGTCATAAGGTGTGTGACAGGCGTGACACGTGTTTGACTGTGTGTGTTGTGTGATAGTCATAAGGTGTGTGACAGGCGTGCCATGTGTTTGACTGTGTGTGTTGTGTGATAGTCATAAGGTGTGTGACAGGCGTGACACTTGTTTGACTGTGTGTGTTGTGTGATAGTCATAAGGTGTGTGACAGGCGTGCCACGTGTTTGACTGTGTGTGTTGTGTGATAGTCATAAGGTGTGTGACAGGCGTGCCATGTGTTTGACTGTGTGTGTTGTGTGATAGTCATAAGGTGTGTGACAGGCGTGACACGTGTTTGACTGTGTGTGTTGTGTGATAGTCATAAGGTGTGTGACAGGCGTGACACGTGTTTGACTGTGTGTGTTGTGTGATAGTCATAAGGTGTGTGACAGGCGTGCCATGTGTTTGACTGTGTGTGTTGTGTGATAGTCATAAGGTGTGTGACAGGCGTGACACGTGTTTGACTGTGTGTGTTGTGTGATAGTCATAAGGTGTGTGACAGGCGTGACACGTGTTTGACTGTGTGTGTTGTGTGATAGTCATAAGGTGTGTGACAGGCGTGCCATGTGTTTGACTGTGTGTGTTGTGTGATAGTCATAAGGTGTGTGACAGGCGTGACACGTGTTTGACTGTGTGTGTTGTGTGATAGTCATAAGGTGTGTGACAGGCAGGACACGTGTTTGACTGTGTGTGTTGTGTGATAGTCATAAGGTGTGTGACAGGCGTGCCATGTGTTTGACTGTGTGTGTTGTGTGATAGTCATAAGGTGTGTGACAGGCGTGACACGTGTTTGACTGTGTGTGTTGTGTGATAGTCATAAGGTGTGTGACAGGCGTGACACGTGTTTGACTGTGTGTGTTGTGTGATAGTCATAAGGTGTGTGACAGGCGTGCCCTGTGTTTGACTGTGTGTTGTGTGATAGTCATAGGGTGTGTGACAAGCGTGCCATGTGTTTGACTGTGTGTGTTGTGTGATAGTCATAAGGTGTGTGACAGGCGTGACACGTGTTTGACTGTGTGTGTTGTGTGATAGTCATAAGGTGTGTGACAGGCGTGACACGTGTTTGACTGTGTGTGTTGTGTGATAGTCATAGGGTGTGTGACAGGCGTGCCATGTGTTTGACTGTGTGTGTTGTGTTGCAGCTGTTGGCGCGTCTACTCAAGAGCAAACATCCAGAGGACCTTCAGGCGGCCAACAGACTCATCAAGAACATGGTCAAACAGGTCAGTCCACTTGGTCAGTTTGTGGTCAAACACTCAAAATCACTGACCGGTTAATGTTGTCCTCTCAAAGCCTCACATTGTGTACACGTTGTTTGTGTGTTTTGTATGTAATATGTCCTATATTGTTTTGATTGTTTGTTTGTTCAGAGTCTAAAGTTTCTGCTGCCTTATTTAATTATTAATTTGCAAATGTTATTAAAGGTTGGTTGTCTATTCTGTTATACAGAATATGCCACACTGGTAATTATTAGCAAGACTGTGTGACTGTGTTTGTGTCTGTGGCACAGCCAGACTAAGTGTACAGTCGTAAGTGATTAAACATGTTGCCATCAATACAGATGGCCTATACAGTTGATGATGATAATATAACATTTTGTTTACTTTCATAGGCAACATAAAATGTGCACAATGTTGTGGCTTTATTAAATATAATTTGATGGGCTACATAATTTCAGCAAATTCTTGTCTTACAATATCTCTTTAAAAGAATCCAACATTTTTGTTAGTTTACATGTTATGGTTTGTTTTTCCTCTCCAGGATGCAGAGAGCACTGACCGACGGTCAAAGAGACAGAATAAGTTGGAGACGGTCAATAACAATGCGAAGGTGTTGAGTGAAATGTTGGTCCACTACAAACTTGAGTCGGCCACTGAGACCGAGCTGGATCTGATGAAAGTACGTGCGTCTCTGTATGTGTGTCTCTGTGTACGTGTGGTCTCTCTGCATGTGTATGTGTATATATGTGTATGTGTGGTCTCTCTGCGTGTGTATGTGTATGTGTGGGGTCTCATGGTATCAATTCTGTTTTTCGGCAGGAGTTGTACGACACACTAGAGAAGGAGAGACCAAGTTTATTTCGTCTGGCCAGTGACACTGATGAAAAAGACCAAGATGCCATAAGTATGTATAATTTTCTATGTAAAACATGTGCTGAGCTGGAATGCCATCCAACATATTACACATGTATGACATGTGGTTTTAAGCCAGACACTAAATAAATCCTCAGTAGTTTGAACGATAAACTACTTTTTGCACACAGAAATATTTTTCCATAAATTTAACAACACAGTTATTTATAAACATAACATTAAACATATATGTGAGATTATGTGTCCTGTGAATAGTATGAGTAGTCAAATGAGTGACAATATGTCCATTGACCTGCAAGTTATTTTTGAGTGCCTTATCAGCCTTGTTTTTGAACAGATGAAGATAGGTGTGTGAGTGGTCAGAGTGATGTTCCATCTTAGACTGTCAACATTCAGCTGTTTACAGATCAGTCTACTTAAGCTCTACAAAAGGATTAATACATTCCTATGTTTATGTTTACGTTTGGGCAGGTGCAGCCATGAAAATCACTGACCAGATCTATGGAAGCCAGAGTTGAATTTGATATTTACTGTTGCTAAATTTCTATTTCAGATGATATTCTCAAGACGAATGACAGCGTAGTGACTGTGATGAATGAATACAAAGAGCTGCTGATGAAGGACAATCATAATCCCACCAATGGCCTACTGGACATGACTGACCAGGGTAAGTCATTCTTCACCCCTGTGGGGTATTTACCTCAACTTAATGTACCCGGCGAGATGTGAACGTACAGTTAGAGATAACGTTCTCTCAGATGGGATGGTTGCACAAGGTGACACAGAGTTGTAAGATATATTACCCATTATGTGGGCATCTCCACATGAACCGTGACAGAGGTTACAGGAGCTAAATGATGAAAGTGACAATTGGGATGTGAAGATGAACAAACTGAAGATAAGGTGGTGCTGGAAAGTGACTTGATGATATATGTTAAAACCTCTCAAATCTAGAGAATATTGAAAGCTATGTCTACCTGGGACAACATCAGAGACAAAAACTAAGACGAGATTCAAAGAAGAATCACGGCCAACTGGACAGCATTCACCAAGCACCACGACATCTTCAAGGGTGATTCTGGAACGACATTGAAGAGACAAATATACGACTTATGCATACTTCCAGCAATGACATACAGTATGGAAACATGGACACTCGCCAACCAGACAAAGAACAAGTTGGCAGCTGCACAAGCAGGGGACAGAAAGAAGTACCAGGGATGTTAAACATCACATACTGGGACATCAAACGTCTGGGTAAGTAAAGACAAATGTCGTAGATGTGATTGAATAGGGCACATCACTAGAATATGACATAACTGAGGCACATCATATGTCACCACCTGGAAACTTTACCAAGGGAAATGATCTAGAGGAGGAAGACTGGCGAAGGAAAGGTGAACTAGACGAGTGCTGGAAGGTACCATCTGGCAGAGGATGGCACAAGACAGGCAGATGTGGAAGCAGCTGCGGCTGCACAATGATGATGATTACATGAGGGGGTCATTATAACCACATTTTGGGAAGTAAACAAATAGCTAAAAACGTTAATGCAAATTGACAGGAATTACCATTTTGGATTGTAAAAATAGTTATGTGATGGGGTTGAACAAATGCATACATACTGACATAACATCTGTTTGGATTTGGCACACTTATGAGATCAAAGAGAGGCAGTAATCGCCCTGTAACCATCCTCTCATGGCTGACAGATCTGTCGCATTTCACTCTACTAGGTGGCGCTGCATGTCTGCCATCAATGCTTAGGCCTTGCCTTTCTTTGCTGTTGGTTCACAAGATTGCTGATGTTTTCATTGGGTGTTGGACTGTTGGTAGCCTAACTTGCATTGTTTAGTGAGATGTTGGTACACTAATTTTGGTTGTTTAACGAGATGTTGGTAGGCTAACTTAAGTTGTTTAGTGAGATGTTGGTTGGCTAACTTAGGTAGTTTAGTGAGACGTTGGTTGGCTAACTTAGGTAGTTTAGTGAGATGTTGGTAGGCTAACTTAGGTAGTTTAGTGAGACGTTGGTTGGCTAACTTAGGTAGTTTAGTGAGATGTGGGTTGGCTAACTTAGGTAGTTTAGTGAGATGTGGGTTGGCTAACTTAGGTAGTTTAGTGAGATGGTGGTAGGCTAACTTAGGTAGTTTAGTGAGATGTTGGTAGGCTAACTTAGGTAGTTTAGTGAGATGGTGGTAGGCTAACTTAGGTAGTTTAGTGAGATGTTGGTAACTGAGTTGGTTGTTGGTGGCAGACTTACATGTCTCATGTTCTGTTTACTGTTAGAATGTGTTGTGTAATTCACTGACAGCAGACTCTGGGTGGTTTAAAGCCAACTTAAACTAGCACTGTTCTTCTGATCTAATATTGCAAGCTGACCAACCTCATGTCCAGTCGAATGACCAGCCCAATGTCCAGTCCAGCAAACAGCCCGATGTCTAATCTAGTGACCAACCAGATGTCCAGCGAATTGTTCAGCCTAGTGACCAGCCTTGTGTCCAGTCTAGTGATGACCAGCCCAGTGTCCAGTTAAGTGACAAGCCCAGTGTCCAGTCTAGTGATGAGCCCAATGTCCAGTCTAGTGATGAGCCCAATGTCCAGTCTAGTGATGAGCCCAGTGTCCAGTTATATGACGAGCCCAGTCTAGCAACCAGCCCAATATCCAGTCTAGTGAACAATCCAGTGTCCAGTCTAGTTACCATTCCTATGTCCAGCCTAGTGACCAGTCAGCTGCTGTCCAAAGGCTGACCACTGTCTCTGTTGCTTTCAGCTGGCACACTCTCCCTTTTAGACATCCAGTTTGACAAGCCAGCCCCCACCCCCTTCCCTTTCCCTACGCCTCCCCTGGCCTCCTCCCTACCTCCTCCCTCCCTCCCATCCAACAGCACAAAGGGGTCTTTACTAGATGATGACCTCAAACTGCTAGGTGAGTGTGCATGTTTGTGTGCAGTCTGCGTGCACCGTGCGTTCACGTCACGCAGTTTGCACACACCGCATGTTCGTGTTGTTTGCACTGGTGAAGTCTGGCCAAACATTACACGTGGAACAGCTGTGGGGAAATGGGTTTTGTAAATGAATTACTTTGCTACATTTTGGTTCCTCTAGTATGGTCCTTGTTTGGACAGGTATATCTGGTGCAAAACACAGTAGTTACATGTTACATGTTCTGCTTTTTATGTTTAGTACTTAAGTATAAAATCAATTAACAACTTCAAATAAAATAGGTCAGAATTTGGCTCATGGTGTTTGCTGCATTGAATACATATATAGTTTATGCTGAGACTAGCTATACACTGATGGTTTCTCATTCATATCAACCTTATGAAGTTAGATTTACTTATTGGATAAGTTTACACAGATGCCTGTAGATAAAATAACGACATTGTAAAATATGTCAAAGTGTTTTCAGATTACATTTTTATAAGAAATTGTTGTGTAAACAATTATTTCACAAGAAAAATGTTCTGACAAGCTTAGAACGAACAGTGGTGATTGTAGATGAATTGTAGATACCCGTGGTAGTTAGTAATGATTATTGTCTGCTACTAGCCTGAACTTAAGTACCTTTGTAGTTTGAGTTTATTGTGCTGTGACATGCAGGACTGGTTACCTGAATGCATGCATGTGAAGTGCTTGTGGTGGATTTACACATAACATGAGTTGAAATTGTATTAAAGTTATGGCTGCATAAGCATACTACATTGTAAATTGTTTTGCAATAATTAAGTTGGTGTGGTATTTACAGTTTTTAGCATAATTCATAATACATGTTTGACAGTGCAAACAGCAACATTTTTAATGTTAAATCTTGAAAGTGTGTAGTTATACTGTGTGTAGTTGAATTGACCATTAAGTAGAAGTGATCTGGTCCAAACAAGGTCCTGTTAAACTAAGTGTTCTATATTGGCATAAGAAGCAAAGCTTAGCTCTACAATGAATACATAGTCTATTGCATTGTTTTGGCACAGTTCTCAAAAGATTTGTACATCTTTGAGAATTATTGCTGCTGCTTTCATATGCTGGTATTCACAGGCTTGTTTGGTGTGCTTGTTTTGTTTAAAATTTCACATGCTTTTAATTTTCATTGTTGTCCTTGTTGTATTTTTACTAATGAAATGTGTAGTTTATAAAGGGGTGCTGAAGTGTTTGAACAACCATTGCCCAAACATAAGAACATATGGTTGTTGTTGTTGTTGTTGTTGTTCAAGTACTTCAGTCCGCATTTAGTTGTTCTTGCACTACTAAGTACTAACCACACTTTGGGCGCTGACCTGTGCAGGTGAATATTACATATGTATACTTGGGTTGTCAAACACTTGGTGGTGAATTTCTTTGTACGCTAGAATGCAAAACACTCAGCTGCTCTGGTCTTTTCTACTGTTAAAAACCCTCAATACTTTGATAAACTAAATAAATTTTATTTTGTAAACATAGGCAAGTGTTTTGTTACATTTAATTTTTTTAAATCAACAATACCTGTTAATACCCACAAACACCTTATTATAATATTGTTGCAATTCCATCAACTTAAAGCAGCATTTTTCTCACTTCATTTTGTTACATTTTAATCATGTAGAACTGTAACTTTCAATCTTACAGGACTAGGAGGAGCTGATCTTGTGTTTTGTAATTACGTAGCATGTACAATGTACTACATGTATTTATTAATAACATTTTACATGGATATTATGAATATTATATTACTTGATATGCCTGTGCCAAATAAGGCAGTCGTGTAGCAGGGTTCATATATCACTATTAAAAATTATGATGTTTTTATGACTCGACTAATGTAATGATTGAACTTATTTGAACATCAACAAATAATATAATTCTCGTGTATCTGAAAACATTCAGTGCACAAAATAATTATGTTTGTCAATGTTTAGGGTGACTGACAAGATTGTGTCTATCATGGTCAGTCATTGCAGTAGTACTTGTGAACTGAGACCACAACATTACGTCTCAACATATGAACCTTGCTTGTTGACTGTCAGACTGTCCACAACGTTTGTGTTTGTCTGTCAGGAGCCTGTGGTCAGAAGGCTGAAGTGGATGGAGCAGGGAAGAGTAACTTAGATGAACTCGGTGACTTGTTTGGTTCAATGAATGCTGGCGCAGCCGCCACAAACCAGACGGCAGACGTAAGCTCATTTATTGACCTGGTTTCTAGACACAGTTTGTTGTTGTGTTCAGATGTGTGCATGCTGAATGTTTCTACTGCACTAGTGTATTTATTCCTGTAATTTAGTCACTTAAAGGGGCTTACTCCAGTTTTGCTTTGGATCATAAAATACATTTTGTGAAAAAATAAATCAGTTTGATGTTCATTGTGATATGGTACGTCTGGAGAACTTGGTCAGTGTTCAGACATGTGGTACGTCTGGAGAACTTGGATCAGCTTGCATTACCCAACAGTAATGCAAGCTGATCCAAAATGTGAATCATCATGTGAATACTTGATTACTTGGGTTCATTAGGCACATGTTTCTGTGTCAATGCTGTCAACTTTATTTGTTCCCATCAAACAGATTTATTCTGCCGTTGGAGTCAGACCACATTTGCATTTTCCAAAGGCGACTATAATAACGTTTCTTTCATTTCCTACTAATCTTGATGAGCTCTGTTATTGACAGTTTCACAGCATATTTACCCTCAATAGACTGAAGTTCTGTGAAAAATTCATGAACTTCTCATACCTCAGCCTCCCACAAATTTCTTTCAAACCTTACAACCCTCCATTTCTGCTTGAACCACCCATGGATTGCCCCTGATTACATCACCAAGCAAAATGACAACTGTATTAATACCCAGAAATGCACCGACTGACAGCTGTCATAATTTGACAGCTCTGATGCCACACTGCACAAGAACATTGTTTCTACTCACTCCACATTACATATGTGCTCACAGAAATTCAGACAACCTGCAAAATGCTGCTTTTATAGGGTACTCTTTGGTCGGGTAATGGCGGATGAGCACCTTATTGTGGTCTTACATCAGTTATTTCTGCTTATTTCATTGACAGTTCAACAGTGAATGTTTTTGTTCAACAGGCAGACGTCTTGTTGAGTCTTAGTGGCACTCAGATGCCCTCATCTGCCCTGGGGCTGGGTGGTAGCCAACTGGTCCAAACTGGCCTGGGTGGCACGGGTGTGGTTGGCTCCACACAGCAACCATCAACATTCCCAACTCTCTCCATGCCAACACCCATGGTGCCACTGGCCCAGAGTCGCTCTCAACCCCTCTCCCAGCCACAGGGTGTGGGGCCAGGCCAACAGTCACCCTTGACGTCAGCCTTCTCCACCCCCCTTCCAGCAGGCACCCCCAGCATCCTCACAGGTTGGTGTCATGAGGCTCACACTTTATCAGATCAGATCCATCATTTACATATATACAAAATCCAAGATGGCCAACAATAAATATGAAAATTTATTTTGTTTTGTTGATTTCTCCACAATTATAAGCTGTTACCTTATCAGTTATTATATCATTGCTAGATATAATGTATCTTCTATGAGTAACACAAAACATTACATTCATACTTCAATTGGGATTCTATATTATGTCACTCAAAAAGTTGGTCTTGTCTTTCTGAAATCAGGATTCAAATAGTACATACAGCAAATGTCACTGCCACCACAAGTGCTATGTGGAATATAGCACATGCAAGTACAAAACAAAATGATATTGTATGAATCAGAATAAATTTGCCTACACTATGTTATCAAAATTACTGTCGCGTGACTACAAAACATATTGAAAATAACCAGAATATTATTTATGTCAACAATCCACACAAGATGAGCAATAAGATACATCAACATCAGTTTTATTTTGTGGCTAATGCACAATTATTTGACAGCTCAGAACAGACTGAAATATCGCCAATGTCAACCATGGCTGTCAACAACCATGGCTGTCAACAACCATGGCTGTCAACAACCATGGCTGTCAACAACTGCAATTCTTGCTCATGATCATCGCTAAACCAAATAGTGAAACATCTGTGATCCACTGCTGGTTTGACTTTGCTAGAAACTACCGTTTTTCTTTATCGATATATGTAAACTTGGTGTCAAATTGTTGATAAATCTGTCTACATCCAGGTATAATATGACTGAGTTACCACGATAAACTAGTGACATCTAGCGATTATTGTACACAATAGTGTAAAACCACGAAAGATTTGGGTTCAGGATCCATGCAGTTAAGAATTTCTTTTAAGCATACTGATTATATTAATGCGTATGTCAAATATCACTGGACTAGATTTAATATTAGTTGAGATATACTGCCTGAAAATAGAAAAATATGTGATTTTGAAAATTGTGACATAATTTAGAAAAACTGCCATTAATGTGGATATAAATGTTGAGAATTTTTTTTTATTAGATTGGGTTAAATATAAACGGTACAGCAAGTGTTAAAAAAAAAATTTTTTACATTTTTTATTTAAGACAAAACATGATATTCAGCATCATAATTTTATTTTTATTTATGGGTCGGTCATCGTTATATTTAATATTTCAAAAGACTTACGTAGGTAATAGATATGTAACGTATTGTTTGGCTAGGTTGAAAAAAAGAGATACATTGCAATGAAAATAGCACAAAGTATAATGGAGAACATTAAAATCTAGATACGTAAAAAAAAATTATGGTATTTTATTGACAGAAATACCTACTCGCAGTTACGAAAATGCAAATTTGTAAGTGACAATTTTTTTTTATTTTCCCCCACATCTTAGTTTTCCCATGGTTGATAAGCAGTCATTTAAAAATGGCTCTCTTATGCAATGACTAAGTATTGTTTTGTTATGAGGTAGTCCAATACAGTTTGTGTACTTTCTTGCAGGAATGGTAGGCTTGCAGCCAAGTGTATGTAATGCAGTCACCCCAGTCAAGACAAGTACACCCACCTCAAGACAGGCAGGACTTGACCAGCTCGACGCTCTCGGCAAGTCCATGCTTCAGCAGAGGTCAGTGTCACCTCCTAAATGAATATGTTCTCATGCCCCAGTATATTAACACATTTCACTAAATACCATGCTAAATGTGTTTATGGTTGAAAACAAAATTACTTACCAACATATGTGACACATCAAAATCACAAATAAGTCATGACTGCCGAAGCCGGCAATTCAGCATAAAAGTGTGTGAATGGGCATTTTTGGCTGGAAAGGTTAATTTTCAGACATTGGTGAATTTTTTTAGTCTCGTTATTGTAGATTACTGTTATGCTATTGTAATATCATAAAGCCAGTTATAACATGGCAAGCAAGATATATTTATAAGAGCTATGTCGATTCTGGTGAACATGAAAAAAATATGCTTAATTCAGATGTGTCATGTCTGCCGTACATCCTGCCCCCCACGGCCATATTGGCATTGTTTTGAAGCTGAACTATTATGGGATGTACTCCCATGTGTGAACTCTGTCATGTCGGCATAAAGCCAATTTGAAGGCTTGAAAACGGGGCTAAAACGTAAACAAGAGCACATTGTCGCCACTGGTATTAATGCACCCTGCTGATTGGCTTAGGTAACAGGCTGAACTTTGAACCCATGTGATGCCATAATTATTTTGGTTCTACTTCGAGTGCACCACACATCATTTTTGTATCAAATCTGCGAATTCTAATATGTTATTAAATTGTCAACATTGTAGTATTAGTAATAAAGGAACAAAAAGAATAGTGTTATCAGCTTGTTATAAATTTGCTAATAGTTGTTAATAATGATGTGCATTTTGTTTATCTTGGAAATGTGGCTCTGACAAAACAAAGTTAAATACAGCATCCAGTTTGTTTGAAATTACCGTCTGGCAGAAACCAGCTCGAAATTTTTAGTCTGACAGTAAGACCTCTCTACATCTTGGGTAAACAAAGTAGCACTAACTGCAGAGAGATAATATGATCTGCCTCTCATGTGTCGTGTCACTGATGATGACGTGTTTCTTGTAGTCTGGCGTCCAAGGTGACAACCTCAAGCATATCAACTCCCACAGCCTCCACGACAGGGTCACCGGTCAAGACAGCCAAAGGATCAACGACTCCGGCCATCGAGTCCCTTGCTGGTCTGCACGTGCCTCTGGCCACCATTCAACCCGGTCAGTGGTGGTCCAGATAGCAGTATTAGCCACTCTTACGAGCTTCAAGCCGAGTTAATCACCCTTGTGTTTTGAAATCTTTTTATTTAAGAATCCAGTGATAGTTTCCAATGATGGGTGCATGACATGACATGACAAAGTCACTGTGCAAGGCATGTCCTGTTTCATGTTGTCATTCCGGTTTTCAGGCATGTTCATGTTAATGGTCAGTAGATGATTATTATATTGTTTATTATTTAACAAAGACCAAAAACTTTGAAGCCAAGAGGACGATGAAACCAATGTTTATGTTAGAAATAATATCAATAATTGTCCTTCTGTCTTGCAAGACAATGGTGTGCACCAGTACGCCACCAAACTGACAGTCCTGCAGTCATGTGACTGTCATGTGACCTGAGTTGTGTGCACACAGGTTCACATCCACCGATGACAGCGTACGACAAGAACAACCTCAAGATTGTGATACACTTTGGTCGTGACCGCCCGCGACCAGATGTACACGTCATGGTTGTATCTGTGATGAGCACAAACACCAACGCCGTCAAAACACTCACCTTCCTTGCGGCTGTGCCAAAGGTGGGTAGATGCTGTCACTACAAAGTACACTGACGTGTTATTTCTTTCAAGTTGGGGGTCATTCACATTTGCTAGAATTTACCTATTTGCATAGACTTCTCAGACATCATCTCTCTCCTGAATTAGCAGTGTAGATAAAAATGTGAAACATTTCCAGATTAGAAGTTGTGTAGGTACGTGACAGTTGAGGCCCGGTGAATTGTACTAGATAACAGATAGCAGAGTGAAGGAACTGAGGGAGATTGGAGTGAAAGTTTGATGAAGAAACTGGAGAACAGGCGGAAAAAGAAGGCGGAGCATGGAGAAGAAATGGGGAAGAATGACTGGGAAAGAAAGATGCCCAAAGAGTAGAAGGAAAAAGGAATAGAGTACAATGTAGGCTGGTGGGAAGATTTGTATAAGGAGAGATTTGGAGGAATCAGAAGAGGATCGAAGAACGAGAGTGGAAGACAGAGGGGAGTGAAAGCAGGGGGGAGTGAAGACAGAGGGGAGTGGAAGACAGAGGGGAGTGAAGACAGAGGGGAGTGAAAAAGAGGAGTGGAAGGACAGAGGGGAGGAAGAACAGAGGGAGTGGAAGGCAGAGAGGAGTGAACACAGAGGGGAAACGAGTGGAGTGAAGACAGAGGGGAGTGAAACAGGGGGGAGTGGAAGACAGAGGGGAGTGAAAACAGAGGGGAGTGGAAGACAGAGGGGAGTGAAAACAGAGGGGGAGTGGAAGACAGAGGGGAGTGAAAACAGAGGGGAGTGAAACAGAGGGGAGTGGAAGGCAGAGGGGAGTGAAAGAGGGGAGTGAAAACAGAGGGGAGTGAAGACAGAGGGGGAGTGGAAGGCAGAGGGGGAGTGGAAGGCAGAGGGGAGTGGAAGGCAGAGGGGAGTGAAGCAGAGGGGAGTGAAAACAGAGGGGAGTGGAAGACAGAGGGGAGTGGAAGGCAGAGGGGAGTGGAAGACAGAGGGGAGTGAAAACAGAGGGGGAGTGGAAGACAGAGGGGAGTGAAACAGAGGGGGAGTGGAAGACAGAGGGGAGTGGAACAGAGGGGGAGTGGAAGACAGAGGGGAGTGAAAGACAGAGGGGAGTGAAGACAGAGGGGAGTGAAAACAGAGGGGGAGTGGAAGACAGAGGGGAGTGAAAACAGAGGGGGAGTGGAAGACAGAGGGGAGTGAAAACAGAGGGGAGTGGAAAACAGAGGGGAGTGAAGGCAGAGGGGAGTGAAGAGAATGAAAACAGAGGGGAGTGAAGACAGAGGGGGAGTGGAAGGCAGAGGGGGAGTGGAAGACAGAGGGGAGTGAAAACAGAGGGGAGTGGAAGACAGAGGGGAGTGAAGACAGAGGGGGATTGGAAGGCAGAGGGGGAGTGGGAGGCAGAGGGGAGTGGGAGGCAGAGGGGAGTGAAGACAGAGGGGGAGTGGAAGACAGAGGGGGAGTGGAAGACAGAGGGGAGTGAAGACAGAGGGGAGTGAAAACAGAGGGGAGTGAAGACAGAGGGGGATTGGAAGGCAGAGGGGGAGTGGGAGGCAGAGGGGAGTGGGAGGCAGAGGGGAGTGAAGACAGAGGGAAGTGGAAAACAGAGGGTAGTGAAGACAGCGGGAGTGAAGACAGAGGGGGTGAAGACAGAGGGGAGTGAAGACAGAGGGGAGTGAAGACAGAGTGGAGTGAAGACAGAGGGGAGTGGAAGACAGAGTGGAGTGAAGACAGAGTGGAGTGAAGACAGAGTGGAGTGGAAGACAGAGGGGAGTGAAGACAGAGTGGAGTGAAGACAGAGTGGAGTGGAAGACAGAGTGGGAGTGAAGACAGGTGGAGTGAAGACAGAGTGGAGTGGAAGACAGAGTGGAGTGAAGACAGAGTGGAGTGGAAGACAGAGTGGAGTGAAGACAGAGGGAGTGAAGACAGAGGGAGTGAAGACAGAGTGGAGTGAAGACAGAGTGGAGTGGAAGACAGAGTGGAGTGAAGACAGAGTGGAGTGGAAGACAGAGTGGAGTGAAGACAGAGGGGAGTGGAAGACAGAGGGGAGTGAAGACAGAGTGGAGTGGAAGACAAGAGTGGAGTGGAAGACAGAGTGGAGTGAAGACAGAGGGAGTGAAGACAGAGGGGGTGAAGACAGAGGGAGTGAAGACAGAGTGGAGTGGAAGACAGAGTGGAGTGAAGACAGAGGGAGTGAAGACAGAGGGGAGTGAAGACAGAGGGAGTGAAGACAGAGTGGAGTGGAAGACAGAGGGGAGTGGAAGACAGAGGGAGTGGAAGACAGAGTGGAGTGAAGACAGAGGGAGTGAAGACAGAGGGAGTGAAGACAGAGTGGAGTGGAAGACAGAGGGGAGTGGAAGACAGAGGGGAGTGAAGACAGAGGGGAGTGAAGACAGAGTGGAGTGGAAGACAGAGTGGAGTGAAGACAGAGGGAGTGAAGACAGAGGGGAGTGAAGACAGAGGGGAGTGGAAGACAGAGTGGAGTGGAAGACAGAGGGGAGTGAAGACAGAGTGGAGTGAAGACAGAGTGGAGTGGAAGACAGAGGGGAGTGAAGACAGAGTGGAGTGGAAGACAGAGTGGAGTGGAAGACATGGGGGAGTGAAGACAGAGGGGAGTGGAAGGCAGAGGGGAGTGGAAAACAGAGGGGAGTGAAGACAAGGGGGGGTGGAAGACAGAGGGGAGTGAAGACAGAGGGGAGTGAAGACAGAGGGGGAGTGGAAGGCAGAGGGGAGTGAAGACAGAGGGGAATGAAAACAGAGGGGAGTGAAGACAGAGGGGGAGTGGAAAACAGAGGGGAGTGGAAAACAGAGGGGAGTGAAGACAGAGGTGGGGTGGAAGGCAGAGGGGAGTGAAGACAGAGGGGAGTGAAGACAGAGGGGGAGTGGAAGGCAGAGGGGAGTGGGAGGCAGAAGATAGTGAAGACAGAGGGAAGTGGAAAACAGAGGGGAGTGAAGACAGGGGGAGTGAAGACAGAGGGGAGTGGAAGACAGAGGGGAGTGAAGACAGGGGGATTGAGGACAGAGTGGAGTGAAGACAGAGGGGAGTGAAGACAGAGTGGAGTGGAAGACAGAGTGGAGTGAAGACAGAGTGGAGTGGAAGACAGAGGGAGTGAAGACAGAGTGGAGTGAAGACAGAGTGGAGTGGAAGACAGAGGGGAGTGAAGACAGAGTGGAGTGGAAGACAGAGGGAGTGGAAGACAGAGGGGAGTGAAGACAGAGGGAGTGAAGACAGAGTGGAGTGAAGACAGAGGGAGTGAAGACAGAGGGAGTGAAGACAGAGTGGAGTGAAGACAGAGGGAGTGGAAGAAGAGTGGAGTGGAAGACAGAGGGAGTGGAAGACAGAGGGGAGTGAAGACAGAGGGAGTGAAGACAGGGGGAGTGAAGACAGAGTGGAGTGAAGACAGAGTGGAGTGGAAGACAGAGGGGAGTGAAGACAGAGGGAGTGAAGACAGAGGGGAGTGAAGACAGAGTGGAGTGAATACAGAGTGGAGTGGAAGACAGGGGGAGTGAAGACAGATGGAGTGAAGACAGAGTGGAGTGAAGACAGAGTGGAGTGAAGACAGAGTGGAGTGAAGACAGAGTGGAGCAGAGGGAGGGAAGACAGAGTGGAGTGGAAGACAGAGGGGAGTGAAGACAGAGTGGAGTGAAGACAGAGGGAGTGAAGACAGAGGGGAGTGAAGACAGAGGGGAGTGGAAGACAGAGGGGAGTGAAGACAGAGTGGAGTGGAAGACAGAGGGGAATGGAAGACAGAGGGGAGCGAAGACAGAGGGGAGTGAAGTCGTTTAGTACAGATGGTGGTTCAGAAAAAGTGACGAACAACAGCCAGAAATAGAGGATCAGAATCAGATACATGACAAGAGAAGACAAACAACATCGTGGACAGGACGCTAACAAGCAACATGATAATTACATTTAGTTAGTCGTTATGGGTATGCAGTTCACATTTATGATCAATATTTATATACATAACACACATGACTTGACCCAATTACCCCCTCTCATGTACCATTTGTATGAACATGTAAATGTTACTATGAACAGTGCTTTACGAGATGCATATTTGAAATATGCAGCATGTTGTTGAGCACGTTGGTTGTTGGTGTGAGATCAGTCTTCTGAGTGAGTCAGGCAGAGAACCTGCTGGACACTGTGAAAGAATATCTTCCATTGCCAGTGCAACATGGCAGTGATGTATGTTGTGACACACGTAAACCTCTAATAGGGGCAACCATGACCTGGATAGCAAGGTCACAAAAACTGGGAAAAAAAAATTTGAACTGTCCTAGGGTGACCATGGTTATGAGGGGACTGTTACTATGGTGACCATAAATACAAATTTGGTGTTGTAAAAAATATTGCTATTCTCTTAGTTAATAATGGAACATAATTCAGTTGATAAAAATCATCAGTTTGTAGACAAGAAATACAGCATCATGTAGATGTAATGTGTAAGTGTTAAGTGTTAGTGAATGTTATTGTTTATTTTGCATGTTTGTGTGTACAGACAATGAAAGTGAAACTGCAGACGCCGTCTGCGACAGACCTGCCGGCCTACAACCCAATCCTGCCCCCAGCCGCCATTACACAAGTCATGCTCATAGCTAATCCACAAAACGTATGAGTTTTCATTTATGATATTGATAAAATACAATATTTCTACAGAGTATTACTCCATGACTGATCCATGCTGTGTTTTGCAACTGATCTGTCAAGTTCTATGACAGTGTAAGGATGTGATCTGTCAAGTTCTATGACAGTGTAAGGATGTGATCTGTCAAGTTCTATGACAGTGTAAGGATGTGATCTGTCAAGTTCTATGACAGTGTAAGGATGTGATCTGTCAAGTTCTATGACAGTGTAAGGATGTGGCTGGTAGTGAGGTAGTTTTGGGTAATGATGCCTTTGTTTCAGTAGTTAAATATACATAAGATAGTGCTCTTTGTATTGGGCAATGATGATTAAGATAGTTTCTCGGTACTGATTAAGTATACATAAGATAATGACCTTATATTGGTTGTTAAGAATTAATGAGATAGTACTTTGTACACGTATTGGTTAAGGATGTTTTAGCTGGGGCCTTTATACTATTGGCACCATCTGGACATTGTCTAATTCTGTCACTCTTGATTGCAGGAAAAGATCCGACTAAAGTTCAAGTTGAGTTACTCAATAGACACTAGCAGTATATCCGATGTGGGTGATGTTGATGACTTCCCAGTACCATAGATATCTTCTAGAGAATGCCATAAAACGTGAATGAAGGTCTTCTAGAGGACCCTACACACAAAAGATGCCATGAACAGAACCTTGATTAAAGGGAATGCACAGTAGCTTCACACTACTGACAAATCTAGGCATTTTATAGGGCGTGTTACAAAGTGAACAAAAGGGCTACATGTATAAATATGTGACCTTGTATGAAGTGAATATAGGCATTCTACAGGACCTTGTATGAAGTGAATGCAGGCATTGTACAGGACCTTGTATGAAGTGAATCATGCATTCTACAGGACCTTGTATGAAGTGAATACATGCATTGTACAGGACCTTGTATGAAGTGAATACATGCATTGTACAGGACCTTGTATGAAGTGAATGCAGGCATTGTACAGGACCTTGTATGAAGTGAATATATGCATTGTACAGGACCTTGAATGAAGTGAATACATGCATTGTACAGGACCTTGTATGAAGTGAATACATGCATTGTACAGGACCTTGTATGAAGTGAATACATGCATTGTACAGGACCTTGTATGAAGTGAATACATGCATTGTACAGGACCTTGTATGAAGTGAATACAGGCTTCAAACAGGGGCGTTGGGTATAAAAATTTTGAAAGAAAAATAAATTTTTTACAGGACCTTGTATGAAGTGAATACATGCATTGTACAGGACCTTGTATGAAGTGAATGCAGGCATTGTACAGGACCTTGTATGAAGTGAATATAGGCATTCTACAGGACCTTGTATGAAGTGAATACAGGTCTACTAAAGGGGCTTATTTGGGGGCGAATACTGGCCATATAGAAAGGTTTGAAAGAAGCAGATAAAAGGTTCTGTTAGCAGGCACACTTGTCTGGATATTATACAGAGTGAACGAGACTTCAAATGGAGCTGCTGCAGGTCCCGCCATGGATCACTGTAGGATCATGGTAGATCTTGTTCAGGATAACCACAACACAACAAATGGATTATTGTAAGTCTGGTCAAAGGATCTGAACGAATCTAGATTTACGGAACACGATGTGGGTTATGAAGATGTTTAGGATCATTGCAGTGGATCACTTGGATCTGCAGGATCATTGAAGTCTTCATGTGGAACGTGTGCATCCAAGTCCCTGCTCACTCTTATTCTCATAAACCACACTTCCAGCAACAAGTCTACTAAGTGAATAATGTGACAGCCGCTGAAAGGGCACTAACTAAACAGACACTAACTACTAGCTGTGGTGTATGTGGACACTTCCATTAGTTACTTTCCTGGCACTAGCTAGTCTTATCACCGGACACTGGTCAGTTGTCTTGTGCAGCGAACACATCAGCTGTGTACTGAAAGTGTTGTAGACAGTTGTGAATTTCATTGAAACTTTGGTGAATAAGATTGCCATGGAAACCACAGACACTGCTCCCATTGTTACATAAGTGACTTGCTGTACTGATCGATCTGTTCAGCTGCTAAACATCATATTTGATTGGCTGTACTTTCCGATTTGTACTTGATAATCAGTTGCTGAAAATAGTTAAGCACCTTATTTCCTTCCGTTGTGATTTTGACAACAAACGACCATGTACGTGACCAAGTTATTCAAGTTTCAGCCGTGCGCAGATATAAATCATTAATTGTTTTTAATTTTGTAACCTAGTGTATGCTTTACTGTATGTGTATATATGCAATGTTACTCGAGAAGTATATAGCAAACTACTGTTTTGCAGTATTTATGGAATTAAATTTCAACGACTCCCTGGCTTGATTTCGTCATCGGCAGTCATGTGAAAGGTAAACAATGGGCACGGGCTGATTGGACAATTGAACATCAGTGATATATTAGAAATGTAACTGTACACTGAATTATCATCGCATCACAATAGTCGACATGATGCCATGTTATTAAACATTCGATAGTTGCAACATACTAACTATGCCAACTTACAGCAAATAATTGCAACATACTAACTATGCCAACTTACAGCAAATAAATGTGTCCATAATGTGGCATTTAGAAATGAGTAGCATGAAGAAAGTTTAATATTTGATGGCAGCGATTCCAAAGTATGAAAGGAAAAAATGCTTACAACTATAATATGATTACAAAAATGTTTATTAGAAATAGGAAATATACAAATTTACAAAATTCTATTCCAAAGCACAATTTGGCTGTTAGTATACAGTGTATCGTTAACATGTTTATTGTCATATTAAACATAAAGGTGAAAATCAAGAGTAGATGACTGAGTAGACACCCTTCTTTTGATTATGGATGAAATCAACTTTAAAGAGTATGATTAGGAAGAGTGTGATTGGGGTAATGAGAATATTAGTGAAACCTCTCGACTTCTGTTTTTCTAACATTGAGATCTTACAATTGATGCTGACATCATGTATGACCTTGATCTCATGTA
Organism: Ridgeia piscesae; assembly: GCA_025642075.2. Taxonomy (NCBI): domain Eukaryota; kingdom Metazoa; phylum Annelida; class Polychaeta; order Sabellida; family Siboglinidae; genus Ridgeia; species Ridgeia piscesae. The sequence continues at coordinate 2,547 of JAODUO010002014.1, read as the reverse complement.
TGACCTTGGTGTTGGAGGTGCATGCTGGTCACTCGCAGTATGGCTGGCAGGGTGCTGCCATCTGTGTGCCAGCTGTAACAGACCAGACACTTAGAATGTCTCAGTCACATAACGCACACTTATGTCAACCACACTACAGTATATAGTTACTTCAAAAATATCCTATGTAAACTTTGTGAAATACATCATCAAATTATTTTCCGCTTTTGATGTTTAGTATTAATTCAGGATTGTTTAAGATAAATCAGGATATAAAACTGGACTGATGTATATAAATGTAACTTCATTTATTAACTATATTTAGTGATAGCACAGTGCTGCCATCTTGTGGTTATCCAGTTATGTTTGCTGTTAACAACTGAAACGTCAAAAGGAAAAAACGTTAAAAAAGTACAAAGAATAGATTACACTCGAAGGATGACCACTTACCCAGCTGACTTGAGATGAGCTGGGGGGTTAAGAATCAATGCGGCAACACTGGAACAGTGGCAGTCACGGTTAGGACTGATCATTTGAAATTTATTTAACCTAGAGTATAACATTTTTATATCACTTATATAATTGATCTTTTAACTGCATTTTAACTAGTAATTTACTTTTATTAGTTAATTGATTTTAAAGAACCGACTAGACTTGATATCTCCTCTCCTCAGTATTTAGGCGGTATTTTATTTTATATCAGTTGTTTTTTACAAATGTATATTTAACATTTGTATTCTTTTTTTAATAATGATCAATAGTGCCTCAGAAGAGGTTTATATCTGGATACACTACGCTGTATTTTGCTGTTTTTATGTGCTAAACTTGTAACTAAAGGATTCTTTGTTGTTAAGTTGTAAAAATTAAATCTGCTGGTGATAAAGCAGAGGACGTACTTTGGGAGCTGCAACAGACCAATGAGTTCAACGGCTCGCTCAGCCAGGGCCTTGAGGGAGACATCTTCCTGCGATCCCTGTCCTCCCAACTTGGTCAGACACAGGATAGCCCGTGGGATGAGGTCCTGAAGTCTCGCTCCCAACTACAGAAGGAAGAACACAACTCACCCGTCTATATCAGATTCTATCACATGACCACATGTCTAGCAACAGTTGCGTCGCACTGTACAGTAAGGTTACGAGGAACATTACTTGAAGATACATTTTGTGAAATGCAAGATGAAGCTAACTGATAAACACGCGTTGGAACAGGTCACATGGATTATGTATAATGTACATTTATTTATATTTAACAAATAAAAATAATTGCGATAACAATATATAATTTTTATGCAATGCCAAAATATAATTAATATATCAATTTGAATTCACTGGATAGAAGCTAGAATATTTTATATTTGTAACTTAATATACCAATCTCCATGAAGGTTAGACGAATGACAACCAATATTTGTAAATACATGTGTGGCTTGCTCACCAAGTCCAGCTCACATATCCAGCCCTCCATTCACACAGGTTGCAGGATGCAGTTCTAAGGGATTGTTTTTGCTAAATGTGGTCGTACCTTTGCCACGGCCGTCATGAGAACACTGCAGAGTCGAGCTGAGAAGACGGGAGTCTCTGTGCTCTTGCTGGAGTGTCGCGAACGCGATATTTCATACGCAAGTATTTCCAGTGTTTCGTACAGTTTGGCCATCACATCGGGGGTACAGTGGACATTGTAGCTTGGGGTCAAATACTCACCAACAGACCACACCTGAAATTGACAGATTGGTTGGAATAACTAAGTAATTTTATTGTTACTTTTAATTCATTTTAATTAATTTGTATAAATTATTTTATTTATTTATACGTATTTATTAGTATTTACCTTTTTTGTGAATTGTATATTTTTGTATAAAATAAGGTGGATGTAAGAGTATTAGATAGCTCATTAAAAATTGTCATGAAATGTGACATTAAATACGGCTTCTGTTGCTACTACTAGTATTATTATAATATTACAATAATCTGTAATGAAAATGAAAGCTGTAGTGTGAAGGTTGCTCACCACATGTGTGAAAAACTCTTCTCGGTTAGCCACGTTGCCAGAATTGCCGACATATTCCCGAACTTCTTCCCACTGCTCCATAAGAATGCTGGGATACATCCGGAAGAGCAGCAGCAGCCCCTCGCCCAGTGTCCTGACACATTCACACAGGACAATGTGAAGTCACAGGACACATTACATTCGTAACCTATTTATATCTTTACATGTAAGCACCCGTGAATTTACTTAGTAAAGATACGTGGTGTTGAAATAAAATTGAATTGAACTGAAAACACGAAAGGGAAGAAATTATTTATTATTTGCCTATAAATGCAATAACTAAATGTACCTGTAATTACATAGAATCAACAAGTGAAATGATCATACTTGCTAATCTGTAGCTGATGTTGCTGAGAGCCAAACAGCAGACCTGCCCTCTCCAGTATGACAGGCACGAGCCTGCTGGCCACTTCACAGCTGCCAGTCTCAACACAAGCCCCAAAGAACACACTGAAACATAAGTGTACCATCAACACGTCAGTCCTTGTCTAGTATCGGAGTAATTTCATAATTGCACATGTC
>JAODUO010002013.1:52500-62983 GCA_025642075.2 Ridgeia piscesae | reverse complement strand
AGGTCTGTCTTCAGTTGCGTTTCCTGCATTGAGTTGCGGCATTTTTGGCTACCCAGTTAAACAAGCCACAGAGACGATCATCACAGCTCTGAAGGATTTCCTAGAAGATAAGCAACACAGAAATGTGAAGACAGTGTCACTTGTTGATCAATCCGACAGAATCGTAAGAGAACTGAGAAACAGCCTTGGCGTTGTGTTCGGTTCACGTGTGATGGTCTCAGCTCAGTCTGCACAAGGCTCTTCCCACGAGACAGGCAAGTAATGGCTTCATTAAACAAAATGTGACTCTGTTCTGTCAAATTGCCAATGTGTCTGTTCCGTTGGACATCACAGGTTCTAAAGAGCAAACAACCAGTCAGTCAATACAATGTTTGTATTAACTACAACATTGAACCGTCACATTGTCTGGCACATGTTTTACCATTGGTAAATCAACAACTGACAGCCAAAAACTGCAATCTCCACCATACAACATGTTTTCTTGATACTGCATTGGCTCTCAGCCAACCACTAAAACATCCATTACATTTCATGTTTCTTTTGTTAAATAATCAATTAATAGCTAATAACCTGTTTCCATAATATCTACACCATATTTCATGGTTGTTTAATTATAATATAACAACTGACAAGCAACAACCACAGACTGCACCATTTCATGTTTGTTTCAGAACCTTATCAGCTGTTAGTAACTATAAAACATTCACCTCATTTAATCTTTCTTTTTTTAAACTTAAAATAACAGCCACAACTAGTTCGTGTTTCGTTTATAGCTGGTAACCAAAAACTAGTTTCTGCCATATTTTATATTTATGTTATTATCTTTTCAGCTACCAGGCAACCTCCTCCACCTTCATCAGATCGCACGAGGACACGTTCTGCAACTACGTCAACAGGACTGTCAACACCAGAAGGCATCAAGTTGTTGTTGTCCAAATCCGAACTTGCCAGAGAAAAGGTACAGAAAGAGAGCCAATGGTACAGTTGTGACTGATACCATTTTGCACACTCTCAGTGTACATAACTACATATAACCAAGGTTTAAATTTAGCTGGAGCCCGCTGGCCCCATTATTATCTATCAGGCCTACAAAAAGTGAAACCCTCCATGCCTGACTGACCCCCAGATTCAGGCAACATTTTACAATACAAAGTATATGATATCGTTGCACATCAGATGTAAAGAAACAGATATTGTGCCATATGTTACGAGGTACTAATGTTACTAAACTGTCCTGCTTATTTTCCACCGCACAAAGTGGACATTCAACATAATCCAAACATGTTGTCGAACACTGTGTTAATCGGATTTCCAAAGTAATTACAAAAATGGACCTTGGGATACATGCTTGTTAATAATATCGGATTACAGAAAAGCGTACACATCAAATAACAGCAGATTTTTAAATAATGCCCTGATATGTTCATACTTCATTGGCCATACCAAAGAAAAACACCATTTACTTCAAGGTTACAGTTCATCAGTAAAGATACTGCCTGGCATTGTAGGGGTCACAATATTTCGTACTTACAAAAGATTATTTCGGTCTGACCTATAGGGCTTTATACACTATCAAATTTGAATGGTCAAGAGTTTAGTTAATTTACAATGAGAAAGTGTATGTGCATTGAAGTCGTGATAAGTTCATGTATGTGTTTGGTTTTTGGTTAAACAGTTGCAGTAAATTATGAACAATGCTGTTTTTTTGCAGGTAGATGCGATTGTCAATTCTACGAATGCTCAACTTCGGTTAGATAAAGGATTCGTGTCAAAATCACTTCTGGACAACGGAGGCAGAGTGCTTCAAGATGAATGCCAAAAGTACGCACCAAATGGCATCAGATCTGGAGAGGTTGTAGTGACATCTGGTGGACAACTTCAGTGTAAGATTGTCATTCACGGGGCATGCTGCCGATGGGATGGTCCTAGAAGTGAACAGGTATTGCAATATTGATACAATCATTAAAAACTCAATGATTTGGCGTCATTTTCTAGGAGCTATACGAAGCATTCTGCTTGAATTTAATGAAACAACACGGAAAAGGCCGTTAATTGTACGCATTCTTTGCCACTAAATTTGGTACGATCCCTTACAAATCGGGCACTACGAGGAAGCTTGGCATGTCGTCGGTCCATATATGGGCACATTTATGTCACTAAATGCGAACTGTGACCCACAGAAGGCCATGAAGTGGTGGCCTGTTCATATCAGCTGCGAAAAACAACGGCATAGTAACATCACCTGGGGAACTGGTTACCACCCAGATCACGCTACTGATTGTTGGAGTGAGAAGGTTATATAAATAACGTGTACACGCGCAGGCGCACCATCCGTTTCTGTATGCAAACTGCTGTCTATGACCCAGATTTATATTTATAAATAACGATGCTCGTCAATGTCCGACAATAGCGTAGCTTCTTTGTTGAAACCAAGCTGTATATATTACCTCTGTTATAAGACCGCCTAGTCGCAGTTAACAGGAAACTTAACGTCACCAGACACTGTCACAGTTGACTTACTGTCTGTGGTAGATGAGCCACAATGAGAGACTATAAGCTACATGCATGGGTATATATAGTAGATGGGGCTGGCTTCGGCTTGACAGGAGACTGTCATCTGCACCCTTGAATGCCGTGCTACCACTACGCAAGCTAGGATGTGGCCCGTCTAGAAGCTACAGATGATTTTACTGGACACTGTCACAGATCTCTTATCATAATGTAGCCATGTTATGGAATGAGAAATTGAGGCTTACTAATCTCCATAAAAAGCAGCTGAAACAAATGATGGCATTATTGAAGTTGTCTTTCCAAATATATGTGACACAGTTTGTGACACACACAGCTTTGCTCGGTTGCAGATTCTCAGGACTTTGATCAGCAACTGTTTGCAAGAAGCACACAACAACAAAGTGACGTCTATCGCTGTCCCGCCTATTGGCATTGGCAGGTTGGGATTTGACCCTCATTTAGTTGCATCACTCATGCGTGAAGAGGTCTTTGAGTTCAGCCGCCAGTTCCCTCGAACATCACTCAGAGAAGTGCGATTTGTGATGTATCACAAGGACACGCCCAGCATCCAGGTCAGTATTCATGTCCAACAGGGTCCATTCTCCCAGTCATGAATTAATTAACTCTAATGCAAATCAGCAGATGTCCCACACTTGCAAAGGATATTATTTCCTATTCTAGGTGCCAATCGATAGCTGTGTTTAGTTGCTATTCAATCTGTTTTTGAAATGAATACCTGCTAATTATTAGGAAATGTATTGACTGTTTAAAAATGTTTTGAATCCTCTGGATGGCCAGGAAACTGAACAAGAGTGATACCAAAGAAGTCAAATAATTCCCACACTATGACAGGCTGGAATGCGTAAAGGCAAATGGAAGAGAGGAACAAAACATGACAGAGATCATGCATACAATAAGACTGACATTGGTCAAATTAAGAGAAGCAACAAGTGACAACATAATATATATGTTGGAGATAGTTCATCACTGACATAACATTAGTTGTGTGACTTGACATCACAATTTACTGTAAAATAGATTATTTAAGATAGGAGGTCAGTGTCCACGTATATAGTTCCGGAGAAAGTTACCCATACAACATTCTGTAGAATTACACAAGGGCAGTTGGTCTGTTAGTTGTCTTAGGTCGTGAAATTATATTGATAATACATTCTAACATGAATTTGTATTGCATTGGTGATGAGATTGTTAAATATACAATTTGAAAAGTAGCACACTATTTCAAATCCCAATACAGTTTATATTGAATTGTGATTTAAAATATTTTGCTCCTTGTTGATTTAGTTGTTAGCAGTCTGACAACCAAATCATTAATGATAATCCGTAATATGCTTACACTGTTGTGTAGGCATTTGAAGATGAGCTATGTGACAGTGTCCCCAGTCGTGATACAGGACATCGACAGGCACCTGCCTCTACCAGATATGATGATGGTAAGTCATTTTTATGTCTCTAGTCATGCTAGATTTAACTTTATATATTGTGTGTGTGTGTGTGCGTGCGTGCGTGCGTGCGTGCGTGCGTGCGTGCGTGCGTGCGTGCGTGTGTGTGTGTGTGTGTGTGTGTCACACGAACCTGATGATTTCATACTAGGTAAAGTTGCTTTTCCTTAATTCAGCACCACCCTCGCCACCGCATCGCTCTGTAACGCCCACTGCTTCTGGATCAACTGGACTAAAGACTCCTGAAGGCATCACTGTGTCACTGCATCAATCTGAAATTGTTAACGAACGCGTACGTAAAACTGGTACAATTTATGCAGCATTGCTCTTATTGCATAACTTTGTAGAACAACTAACTATTTATGTTATAGATGCAGTTGAACGTCTGTCATATATATTGTAAATAATATCATTATTTAGATAATATTACACAATCTGCCATTAAATTAGTTGTATTCTCACTCTGTAGTTCGGAGTACAAATTTGAGGTATATGATAATGTGTGTGGTTTTATAGCCCATTGTTACTTGCGGACCACTACTTTTAAACATAATTTCTCCATGAGCCAGAAACCCAGATGACAAGTAGAGGTGTTAATTAGAGTATAATTCTTGTATCTGTAAGCAAACCACCCTTCTGAAATATTTGACCATATCTAAATCATGTTCACAAAGCTACCACACAAAATCTGGGATGTGTAATTTTTTTAGCATATTCACAATGCTAATAAACCATGTATACAGTCAGCGCGTATTTTGTTTAAGTACCTAATGTCAGTTCTACGGTACTTAATCTTTCATAAGAAATACAAATGTTCCTATGGATATTTGTATAAAATATTTAATACATTGGTGCTTTCATTTGATCCCATTTAATGTCTTTATAAGATAATTCTTTTTTCATTATATTTGTTTTTCAATATAGCCACCTTCGCCCACTGTATTCTAGATGAAGTATAACCAACCATTACTCATGTTCTATATTAAAGTGTCGGTTTTCACAATGTAGCTTCCCTTGCAGGTTGATGCAATTGTCAACTCAACTAATCAACAGCTGAAGTTGGACACAGGATTTGTTTCAAAAGCAATTCTGAACAAAGGAGGCAAAAAGATACAGCAAGAATGCCAACAGAAAGCACCGAATGGCATCGACTCAGGGGAGGTGGTTGTGACATCTGGTGGCAAACTTGGTTGTAAGTTCGTCATTCACGGAGCATGCTGCAAGTGGGACGGAGGAGCTGGAGCAAGTGAACAGGTACAGTGTTGTCATGTGACCAGAAGTCATATACGAAGAGCATTCAAACTAGTATTATATTCCAGTTGTTTTATAGCTGCATTTCTTTATTATTAACCCATTTTATCCGGAATACGATTCTAGTCGTAGTTACCCTTTTTATCCGGAATACGATTCTAGTCATAGTTTGCACTTGACACGGCTTCCCTGCACTCTGACGTTTTGGAATCCCATTGGCTGGTTAACACCGAATGACGTCAGTATATCGGGATCACTAGGAAACTCATATTTTTCAACCAATCAGCGCCGTTCTGTGGGTATTTGCAGTTCAAAGCGGGTACCCCCAAGCTAAAGTGAAATCAAAGATGGCGTCGAGTCGCAAAGATCGTTAAATGTTGACGTATTTTGAAGGATAACTCCGCTAATTTACATCATACTGGTGATGACAAGAAGGCAGACAAGTGGATAAACGATATAAGATGGACGGTTATGGTATTTGATGCGACATTTTTCCGTGAAGACATACTTTGAAGCCATCGAAGTGGGTCAACCGACAACGGCATCCATTTCCGCCATCTCGCTCCACGCCGTATTTTTGGCGCCAAACAAAGTTAAGAATATTTCCAACGACGGTAACTACTTCATAAATAAAGTGATGTTGAAATGTTGAACAAAGTTGTTACTTTATAGTACTTCTTTATTAGTTATAAGAAATGAGCCACAGAATTATATATCGTTGACAGAAAATATTTCAAAAATTTGCATAATTCCGGTCAGCGGCGCCACACGTTGGCGATTCAGTCGACTGATGTGGGGGTATTACAAACAATTTTACATTATGAGATTATTATCCAAGATATGTGGACAAGTTGTATAACTTTATTTTCAGCAGAGATTAATGCATAAAATAAACTCAACTTGCTCATTGACATGTTGCTTCCTTCATGGCGAAAATGTCGGGTGAAAAGTAATGTGACAAACCTCAACATAGGTTTGAATTTATTAGACATGTTTTGCCATATGCCACATATAATATATATGATAAAACTATGAGTTTATCGATGCGACTGTATAGTTTATTTTATCTACTTTCTAAAGGTATATCACATTTAAAAATTGATTGAGAAATAATAAAGTTATGTCCATTTTAAATGAAGGCCTGTCATTTTTTAATGCTGACAGATTGGTTTGAGGAAATGATCAGGAACTGGCTGCAACTCGTCTGCACTAGCTTCAGGATAAAATGGGTTAATATTATGTACTTAATGTTGATTGCTAATTGATGCTGTTTTAAAAGAAGGTATGGTGAGCATACTGTTTTATTTTTGACTAAAATACTCAAAATGTCTTCTACATTCCAGTACCTTCGTATGTTTACTATCAATGTAGGTACATGTAATAACAATATATTTCTAAATCACTTTGTCATGGATAAGCTGTGGTTGTTTCATGTAATTAATGTAACCATTTTTAATATATCTTCCAACTATTTTCTTTCTATTAACATATTTGAGAGACCTGAAAAAAATTGTTTTAGCTGTAGTTTCAGACTTTACGTAACATTCCCATTTTTTGTAGATTATTATGTTGTCTGTTTATAAGGCAATCCTTTTTATATTAGTATAGATAGATCAATCCTGTGATGACTAATGTAGCACAATTTCATCTGTGTTTAATGTTTCTGTGGATTAATGCAAGTCTATATACAATTATTTTAAGGGAGATAGCCTGGCCCTCTACCATAAATTACACAACATATTAGTGTGTAGTAGAAACTTAAAATTAAAATGAGTTGATCGTCAAAAGGCATTGCAATCAACTCGGCCTGTTTCAGCATTATCATGAAACAAGTTCTTTTGAAATTGGATGTTTTGTTTACAATTTGAACATGATTCATGTGGAAATTTGGCACATATTGATCACCAGTCTTAGATATATTTTGTAAATTCATAAATGAAACACTAGGAATTTATTCAACATTTCTAATTCAATGCTTTTTCATGAATCGATCATTCACAGAGTACATTTTTGCAGGTTCTGAGGAGACTGCTCAGCAACTGTTTCCAAGAGGCACATAATCACAGTGTGACGTCTCTGTCCATTCCGCCCATCGGTGTTGGTGGCTTGGGTTTTGATGCACATTTTGTCGCGTCAGTCATGCGGGATGAACTGTTTGAGTTCAGCCGTCATAATCCACAGACATGTCTCAGAGAAGTTCGCTTTGTGGTGTATCACAAAGACAGTGCCTGCATCCAGGTCAGTAAAACCTATTATATAGTATGATCACAGATCTCGCAGATGTACAATGAACATTTTGAAAAGTCACTGATTTCAATTTAGGTCAGCGGCAGTAAGACAAAAAAGTCTGCCTGATGGCATCACTCCCTTGCTGTTGAAAGTCTGTAAATAATAATGTTTATTTAAATACGTCAAATAAACTAGATGTACAGTTGAAATATGCAATGAAAATTTCTATAAAAAAAAGTGAGGCGATATATTGTACATACAGTGCATTAAATATATTTGGCGCATAGTACGATCACATATCTCACAGACAAAAATGAACATTTAAAAAAGTCTATGATTTCTAAGTATTTTATAGGCAAAAATGATGGCACCTGAAGGTAAATACAAACATATTTTGCTTGATGGCATTATTCCTGTCACATATAACTTTGGCTTTGAAAGTCACTCAATGGCATTTATTTTAACACATCAAATATGCCATATATACAGTTGAAATATATACAGAATGTTTGTTAAAAAGTGAGGAAATATTAAAGTGAAAAAAGTAACTTACATCAACTTGGATAACCAGAGATTATGGTCATTCATTTATGGCATATATGTAAAGCTATTTACATAGTAAAGTTTGGAGAGACATTAGCTGTGATGAGGGAGGTAAACAATAAGCATTACATAATATTCCTTCAATTGATTGCTATATTTATAAGAAATAGCAGTCTCCAGATAAGACGGACCTTGTTATCTTCTCTCATCCATGAGCATTAATGCCAAAAGTAGAGCAAGCTTCAATTTGGATCTCATCAACAAGGTTCATAGGATATTTCGCCAGTCAAAGCATAGAATATGATGTTCTCAAACAATCTCTTAAATTAGTTAATGGGAATGGTTACTTTTGTGTCTGATGTTTTCACAGGGTCTACATACATACATTGTAAATGTATGTATGTAGACCCTGTGCGTCATGTTGCATACATAGTAATTTGCAAAACAATTGACATTGTTGCAGTATCATGTCATGAGATCAAGTCATGATGCAACAATATGCTAACATATAGCAGAATCGATGCATAGCTTTATGAAATATTGAGCCCTCCACATTCTCAACCCCTCGCAAATGTTGAAAAAGTTTTGCATACATGAACCATCCACATGTGCCTGCTATAACACATCCAATATTTCAGCCCAATATATGTAAAATGATGGAGATGTGGGTCCACAAACATATAGACGCACGCACGCACGACGACGCACGCACGCACGCACGCACGCACGCACGCACGCAGACAGACAGAGAAATACTTTTTTGTGTGTGTGTGTATATATATATATATATATAATATATGTGTGTGTGTGCGTGCATGCGTGCGTGCGTTGGTGCGTGCGTGTGTAACCTGCTGTCGTTAGTTTTGAATTTGTTCTCTACTTAGGCATTTCAAGATGTACTCTCTGGCAGTACTCCTGACAGGAAACGAGGACTTGCGGGAGCACGCCCCAAACAACATCAAGGTACATTGACTGGCATTCATTTGAACAATGCATGCCAATCAACCAAACCAGTCAAACTTATTATTACAGTTAGATATGCTTCGATACATGTCAGATGTAAAGCATTTTCTGTTGAAGATACAAATAGAACATTTGTTGGACATTGCATTTCGACACGTTTCACTTGAAATGTATTTAGTTATGCTTAGAATGCAGTTAATTGTCAACACTCATGTAATCAATGAGACCTTCTGTATGACAATAGAACTGATTATGGGCGAGTTTGTTTATGTAGGAATGGATGTGCATACAATATACACAGAGAAGATTTTAATACTGAATTTACTTTCCAGTTTATGTCATTCATCGTGATCTGTCTTTCTGTTACATAGGTCTTCATCGTGATGGACATATCGAAGGCAGATATGCAGCAAACAAACAAAGTGTCACACTGATCATCTATGCTCAATCAACCGCTGTTATTGCTCGTGTGAAGCAGGCCATAGAGAGTCAATGTATGGCAGAATGCCCAGATGTTGATCTTAACAGTAAAGAAGACCAGGAGGCCATCAAGAAACTGACTCAAGTTGAGGTGATACATAATGAAAAGCTTAGCAGTGTTCATTTTATATGGCAACTTCCATTATTTGCATGGCTACTCCTGTAAACTTCCGCTTGGCAATTTTTTCTACCATCACGGTAATAAAACCAATGTTAGTTTAAGCATCTACCAGCAATAATAAGTAAAACTCTACGTGATATATTAATTTGTATGTTTCCATAACTAATTCTCTCACTATATTGCGTCACATCGCATTTGAACAGGTAAGATTTGAAAATGTTGTCATTACACTCGAACACCAGTGCTATGATCACCAGTCCCTTATTATTTTTTTAATGATTTGACTTTGGTATCTACAGTTGTACTGGTTAAAGATATTGTCACCTGTAAGTGACAATTGACAAAGATAGACAATTTATATTCTAGACAATTATAGAGTGATAATTCATACATAATTTATTTATATTGTCTGCTGCATTCACACAATATGGCTGTGATTCTGGTCATCTGGTATGAAAAACCAGAGAAAATGCTAATTATGTGATTATGGTGAAGACACTAGGCAGTGACTGTCTCACCCAAACACATTTCATTCATAACTACTAACGCATGATATAGTCCAAAGGACTTCAGGATCACTTGGCCCATTTTAGTGTCAGTGGGATTAAAATGCTTTTCTGACATTATTTTCATGTCATTACCCTAACTAAGCAGGAGATCACAGCTTTATGCAGAGCATTGTCGACTGTAATTTAGAAACGTAAAACATGTTGTGGATGGGTAGAAATATCACTGATCACTGGGGAAAAAGACGAAGCAAAAATGTCTTCATAAATCAAAGATATTATCAGTTATGCCTTGAAAAACTGTGTCACACATGTGTTTGTATTTCATTTCGGGTCATGAAACATCTCAACTGGCAATGATTGTAAATGTAAATTATTAACATCCACGTGTCCACCAAAAATATGTATGAGTGGTA